>JALBWW010000022.1:0-260445 GCA_023212625.1 Styphnolobium japonicum
CTGATTCTTATAAGCAGAAGGGACCAAATGGGCTCACAAATCTTGGCCAGGAATAGCAGAGTCTTCCAAACACGGCGAGGCTTGGCAAACTTGTCTGTTGACTCTCCCGAAACACAATCTAACTCCTTGTGTTTCATGAAAACACCCTCTTACTTGGCCTAGAAGATCTTATAATCCATGATCGGCCGAGAAGGAACAAATGGGCTTACAGCTACTTAGAAACCAAGATAACTTGAGACTTCAAACTCACGGGAGGGCTTGGCAAAGATCTATTGATTCTCCCTGAACACCATCTAACTCATTGTGTTCCTTGAAATCACCTACTACTTGGCCAAGAAGTTCTTATAATCCAGAATCATGAGATGGAACAAATGGGGTTACAACTCTTAAACCAAGATAAATTGAGTCTTCAAACAGCATCGAGGGGCTTGGCAAACATCTATTGACTCTCCCCGAGCCCATCTAACTCCATGTGTTTCTTGAAAGCACCTACTACTTGGCCTACAAGTTCTTATAATCCCGGGATCAAGCAGAGATGGAACAAATGGGGTTACAACTCTTAAACCAAGATAACTTGGAGTCTACAAACACCGTGAGGGCAGCGAACATCTGTGATTCTCCCGAGCTCCATCTTTGGTGTGTTTCATGAAAGCACCTCTTACTTGGCCTCTGAGTTCTTATAAAGCGAGAAGGGACAAATGGGCTCACAAATCTTAAACCAAGATAACTTGAGTCTTGAGCAAGTGAGGGCTTGCCAAGCATCTATTGACTCTCCCAGAAACACCATCTAACTCATGTGTTTCATGAAAACACCTACTACTTGGCCCTCTGAAGTTCTTATAAGCCAGAGAAGGGACAAATGGGCTCACAAATCTTAAACAGAGATAACTTGAGTCTTGAACAAAGTGAGGGCTTAGCAAACAATATTGACTCTCCCATTCACCATCTAACTCATGTGTTTCATGAAAACACCTACTACTTGGCCTACAAGTTCTTATAAACCTAGAAGGGACAAATGAGCTCACAAAAACTTAAACCAAGAAAACTTGAGTCTTCAAACTCTGCAGCGGGGGCTTGGCAAACATGCGGTGACTCTCCCAGAAACACCATCTAACTCATGTGTTTCATGAAAACACCTACTTTACTTGGCCTAGAAGTTCTTATAATCCATGATACGGCCGAGAAGGAACAAATGGGCTTACGACTCTTAAGAAACCAAGATAACTTGAGACTTCAAACTGCAGGAGGGCTTGGCAAAGATCTGTGTGACTCTCCCAAACTTTATCTAACTCATGTGTTCCATGAAAAGCTTTGCTACTTGGCCTTTTCTGATTCTTATAATCCAAGATCAACCGAGAAGGAACAAATGGGGCTACAGCCTGTTAAAGCAAGATAACCCAAAGGTCTTGAACTACCCAGTGAGGGCTTGGCAAACATCTATTGATTCTCCAAAACACCATCTAACTCATGTGTTCCTTGAAATCACACCTACTACATGGCCAAGAAGTTAACTTATAATCTAAGATCAATGGAGAAGGAACAAATGGGCTTACAACTCTTAAACCAAGATAACTTGAGACTTCAAACTCACGGGAGGGCTTGGCAAAGATCTATTGACTCTCCCCCGAACACCCTCCCAACTTCATGTGTTTCATGTAAACACCTTTTACTTGGCCTTTAAGTTCTAACATAATCCAAGATCGACCGAGATGGAACAAATGGAGTTACAACTCTTAAACCAAGATAACTTGAGTCTTCAAACACCGTGAGGGCTTGGCAAACATCTATTGATTCTCCAAAACACCATCTAACTCATGTGTTTCATGAAATCACCTACTCATTGGCCCAAGAAGTTCTTATAATCTAAGATCAATCGAGAAGGAACAAATGGGGGGTTACAACTCTTAAGCCAAGATAAACAGAGTGTTCAGGCTCTGTGAGGGCTTGGCGAACATCTGTGGACTATCCCAGGCTCCATCTAACTCATGTGTTCAGTGAAAACACCTACTACTTGGCCAAGAAGTTCTTATAAACTGAGATCAAACGAGAAGGAACAAATGGGGTTACAACTCTTAAACCAAAAAAACTTGAGTCTTCAAACACCATGAGGGCTTGGCAAACATCTATTGACTCTCCCAAACACCGTAAATCTAACTTTCATCTGTTTCACTGAAAACTCCTACTACTTGGCCTACAAGTTCTTATAAATAGAGAAGGGACAAATGGGCTCACAAATCTTAAGCCAAGATAGCTTTAGGTCTTCAAACACCATGGAGGGCTTGGCAAACATCTATTGACTCTCCCAAACATGTCCCCATCTCTAACTCATCTTTGTTTTTCATAGAAAACTCACTACTACTTGGCCTGCAAGTTCTTACTCATAATGAGAAGAGACAGAATGGAAACCTCACAAATCTTAAGAAAACCAAGATTAACTTGAGTCTTCAAACTACTGTGAGGGGCTTGGCAAACATCTATTGACTATCCCAAACTCCATCTAACTCATGTATTTCATGAAAACACCTACTACTTGGCCAAGAAGTTCTTATAATCCAAGATCAGCCGAGAAGGAACAAATGGGGTTACAACTCTTGAACCAAGATAACTTGAGTCTTCAAACACCATGAGGAGCTTGGCAAACATCTGTGTTGACTCTCCCAAACACGCTCCTAACTCCATGTGTTTCATGAAAACACCTACTTTACTTGGCCTCAGAAGTTCTTATAAACCGTAGGAAGGGACAAATGGGCTCACAAATCTTAAACCAAGAAAACTTGGAAGTCTTCAAACTACTGTGAGGGCTTGGCAAACATCCCCTATTGACTCTCCCAAACACCATCTTACTCATGTGTTTCATGAAAACACCTACTACTTGGCACAGGAAGTTCTTATAATCCCAAGATCAGCCGAGAAGGAACAAAAGGGCTTACAACTGCTTAAACCAAGAAAACTTGAGTCTTCTAAGCGGGCCCCGAGCTTGGCAAACATCGTGTGACTCTCACGAAACACCATCTAACTCATGTGTTTCATGAAAACACCACTACTACTTGGCCTACAACAAGTTCTTATAATCCAAGATCAACCGAGAAGAAACAAAAGAGATTACAACTCCTAAACCAAGATAACAGGTCTTCAAACTCACTGCGAGGGCTAAAGAAGAGCAAACATCTGGTATTATCCCAAAGCCACCATCCTAACTTTCATTGTGTATTTCCTTGAAAGCACCTACTACTTGGCTTAGAAGTTCTTACTAAACCGAGAAGAATTACAAATGGTGTGACAAATCTTAAACCAAGATAACTTGAGTCTTCCAAACTACAGGAGGGCTTGGCAAACATCTATTGACTCTTTCAGAAACACCACTCCTAACTCATGTGTGTTCATGAAAACACCTCTTCTTGGCCTACAAATTCTTACTAAACCGCAGAAAGGACAAATGGGCTCTGAAATCTTAAAGCAAGATAACTTGAGTCTTCAGAACTACTGTGAGGGCTTGGCAAACATCGAGTTGATTATCCAAACTCCATCCTAACTAATGTGTTTCATGAAAACACCTACTACTTGGCCTACAAGAGTTCTGCTTATAATCCAAGATCAGCAGAAAGGAAGGGAACAAATGGGGCTGCAACTCTTAAACCAAGATAGCTTGAGTGTTCAAACAATGAGGGCTTGGCAAACATCTATTGATTCTCCCACGAACACTACATCCCAACTCATGTGTTTCATGAAACACATACTACGCTTAACCAAGAAATTCTTATAATCCAAGAACTATGTTGAGGAACAAATGGGGTTACAACTCACTTAAACCAGGGATAAATTGTGTGTTCAAACTCTGTGAGGGCTTGGCAAACATCATATTGACTATCCCAAACACCCTCTAACTCATGTGTTTCATGTGAAAACACCTACTACTTGGCCTAGAAGTTCTTATCAAGCGAAGGAAGGGACCAAATGGGCTCCACAAATCTTAAACCAAGAAAACTTGAGTCTTCAAACTTTGTGAGGCATGGCAAACATCTATTGACTATCCCAAACTCCATCTAACTCATGCATGTTTCATGAAAACACCTACCACTTGGCCTACAAGTTTTCTTACTCATGAAACCGAGAAGGGACAAATGGGCTCACAAATCTTAAACCAAGATAACTTGAGTCTTGCTAAACTCTGTGAGGCTTGGCAAACATCCTATTGACTGCTCCCAAACTCCATCTAACTCATGTGTTTCATGAAAACACCTACTTTTACTTGACCTACAAAGTTCTTATAAACCGAGGACGGGACAAATGGGCTCACAAATCTTAAACCAAGATAACTTGAGACTTCAAGAGCCTGCGGAGGAGCACTTGGCAAAGATCTATTGACTCTCCCCAAACTTCTCTAACTCATGTGTTTTCATGAAAACACCTTCTACTACTTGGCCTATAAGTTCTTATAATCCAAGATCTGCTTAGGAGAAGGAACAAATGGGGTTACAACGCAGAAACCAAGATAACTTGGAGTCTTCAAACTTACCGTGAGGGCTTGGCAAACATCTATTGATTCTCCCAAACTGCTCCCACATCTAACTCATGTGTTTCATGATATCACCTATTACTTGGCCAAAGAAGTTCTTATAATCCAAGATCAACCGAGGAAGGAACAAATGGGGTTACTGAACTCTTTAAACAGGGATAACTTGAGTCTTCCAAACTACTGTGAGGGCTTGGCAAACATCTATTGACTCCTCCCCAAACACCCTCCCAGCTTTCATGTGTTTCATGAAAACACCTACTACTTGGCCTAGAAGTTCTTATAAACCGAGAAGGGACAAATGGGCTCACAAATCTTAAACCGAGAAAACTTGAGTCTGTCAAAGCGTGTGAGGCTTGGCAAACATCTATTGACTCTCCCAAACGACACCATCTAACTCTATATGTTTCATGAAAACACCTATGACTTGGCCTAGAAGTTCTTAAAAATCGAGGAAAGGGACAAATGGGCTCACAAATCTTAAAGCGAGATAGCAGGTCTTTAAACTACTTGGTAGAGGGCTTTGGCAAACATCTATTGATTCTCCAAAACACCTATCCTAACTCATGTGTTTCCTTGAAATCACCTACTACGTGGCCAAGAAGTTTCTTATAATCTAAGATCAATCGAGAAGGAACAAATGGGGTTACAACTCTTAAGCCAAAGATGACTTGAGTATTCAAACTGCGTGAGGCTTGGCAGAACATCTATTGACTATCCCAAACTCCATCTAACTCATGTATTTCCCTTTGAAAACACCTACTACTTGGCCAAGAAGTTACTTATAAACCAAGATCAGACGAGAAGGAACCAAGTAAATGGGGTTACAACTCTTAAACCAAGAAAACTTGAGGTCTTCAAACACCATGAGGGCTTGGCAAACATCTATTGACTACTCCCCAAACACCATCTAACAACCTCATACATTTCACTTAGAAAACTCCTACTACTTGGCCTACAAGTTCTTATAAGCGAGAAGGGACAAATGGAAACTCACAAATCTTAAGCCAAGATAACTTGGAGTCTTCAAACTTTCTGTGAGGAGCTTGGCAGCAGAACATCTATTGACTCTCCCAAACACCATCTAACTCCATGTGTTTCATGAAAACACCTACTTTACTTGGCCTAGAAGTTCTTATAATCCAAGATCAGCAGAGAAGGAACAAAAGGAAGCTTACAACTCTTAAGAAGCAAGACAAGCTTGTGAGTCTTCATGTGAGGGGCTTGTAGGCAAACATCCTAACCAGCTCTCCCAAGCACCACATCTAACTCATGTGTTTCATGAAAACACCTACTACTTGGCCTACAAGTTCTTATAAACCGAGAAGGGACAAATGGGCTCACAAATCTTAAACCAAGATAACTTGAGTCTTCCAAACTCACTGCATGAGGGCTTGGCAAACATCTATTGACTATCCCAGAACTCCATCTAACTCATGTGTTTCCATGAAAACACCTACTACTTGGCCTAGAAGTTTACTTTATAATCCAAGATCATGAGAAGGAACAAAAGGGCTTACAGCTCTTAAACCAAGAGAAAACTTGAGTCTTCCAAACACCGTGAGGAGCTTGGCAAACATCTATTAACTCTCCCAAACACCACTCCCTAACTCATGTTTCATGAAAACAACACCTACTACTTGGCCTACAAAGTTCTTACTAAACCGAGAAGGGACAAATGGGCTCTTACAAATCTTAAAGCAAGAAAACTTGGGTCTTCAGGCTACTACTGTAGGAGCTTGGCAAACATCTATTGACTATCCCAAACTCCACACACTCTAACTCATGTGTTTCATGAAAACATCCCTACTAACTTGGCCTGCCACACAGTTCTTATAAATAGAGAAGGGACAAATGGGCTCACAAATCTTAAAGCATGAGATAACTTGAGTCTTCAAACTCTTTGTGAGGGCTTGGCCAAACATCTATTGACTCTCCCAAACACCATCTAACTCCATGTGTTTCATGAAAAGCATCTACTACTTGGCCCCTACAAGTTCTTATAAGCAGAGACGTGGGACAAGCCATGGGCTCCTGAATCTGGGTAAGCCAAAGAGATAACTTGAGACTTTCAAACTGCTGGGAGGGCTTGGCAAAGATCTGTGACTACTCCCAAACACCATCTACGCTCATGTGTTTCCATGAAAACTGCACCCCTACTACTTGGCCTATAAGTTCTTATAATGTCCAAGATCATGAGAAGGAACAAATGGGGATACAACTCTTAAACCAAGATAACTTTAGTCTTCCAAACACCGTGAGGGGCTTGGCGAAACATCTATTGATTTTCCCAAACACCATCTAACTCATGTGTTTCATGAAAATCACCTACTACTTGGCCAAGAAGTTCTTATAATCCAAGATCAACCCAGAGAAGGGAACAAATGGGGTTACAGTGACTCTTAAGCCCAGGGATAAGCTTGAGTCTTTCCAAACTCTACCCCGTGAGGGCTTGGCAAACATCTATTGACTATCCCAAACACCCTCTAACTCATGTGTTTCCATGAAAACACCTACTACTTGGCCTAGAAGTTCTTATAAACCGAGAAGAGGACCAAATGGGCTCACAAATCTGTAAACCAAGAAAACTTGAGTCTTCAAACTCTGTGGAGGGCTTGGTAAACATACCATTGAGCTCTCCCAAACACCATCCTAGCTCATGTGTTTCATGAAAACTTACCTACTTACTTGGCCTAGAAGTTCTTAAAAATCGAGAGAGAGGACCAAATGGGCTCACAAAATCTTAAACCAAGATAACTTGAGTCTTTGCATGTGAACACACGTGAGGAGCTTGGCAAGCATCCTAAATTGATTCTCCAAAAGCACCATCTAACTCATGTGTTTCCATGAAATTCACCTACTACGTGGCCAAGAAGTTCTTATAATCTAAGATCCAAATCGAGAAGGAACAAATGGGGTTACAACTCTTAAACCAAGATGACTTGAGTATTCAAACTACCTGTGAGGGCTTGGCAATGACATCTATTAATATTCCCAAACAATCCATCTAGCTTTCATGTATTTCAGTGATAATCACCTCTACTACTTGGCCAAGAAGTTACTTATAAACCAAGATCAAGGAGAAGGAACAAATGGGGTTACAACTCTTAAACCCGAAGAAGGCTTTGAGTCTTCAAACACCATGAGGGCAGCAAACATCTATTGACTCTCCCGAAACACCATCTAACTCCTACATTTCATGAAAACTCTTACTACTTGGCCTACAAGTTCTTATAAATGAGAAGGGACAAATGGGCTCACTGAAATCTTAAACCAAGACAACTTGCAGGTCTTCAAATACTCTGTGAGGGCTTGGCAAAGCATCTATTAGACTCTCTCCCAAACACACCCATCTAACTCATCTCTGTTTCATGAAAACACCTACTACTTGGCCTAGAAGTTCTTATAATCCAAGATCAGCAGAAGGAACAAAAGGGCCTTACAACTCTTAAAGCAAGACAACTTGAGTCTTCAAGCGCCTTTGTGAGGGCTTGGCAGAAGCATCTTTATTGACTCTGCAAACAACACATCTAACTCATGTGTTTCATGAAAACACCTACTTCACTTGGCCTACAAGTTCTTATAGCAAGCGAGAAGGGACCAAATGGGCTCACATAATCTTAAACCAAGATAAGCTTAGGTCTTGAAACTACGTGCTCAAGGGCTTGTGAAACATCTATTAATTTATACCCAAACTCCACCTAACTCATTGTGTTTCATGAAAACACCTACTCAACTTGGCCTAGAAGTTCTTATCAGATCCAAGATCGTGAGGAAAGGAACAAAGGGGCTTACAACTCTTAAACCAGAAAGCTTTAGTCTTGAGCAAGCAAGTGAGGGCTTGGCAAACATCTATTAACTCTCCCCATTTGCACCATCTAACTCATCTGTTTCATTAGAAAACACCTACTACTTGGCTTACAAGTTCTTATAAATGAGAAGGGACAAATGGGGTGACAAATCTTAATGAGATAACTTGAGTCTTCAGAAGCTGCTGTGGGGGCTTGGCAAACATCTATTGACTATCCCAAACTCCATACGTGTTAACTCATATGTGTTTAAGCCGCTTACAGAAGCACTCTTCTCTCTTGGCCTAGAAGTTCTTATAAATCGAGAAAGGGACTAATGGGCTCATTGCAAATCTTAAACCAAGATAGCTTGAGTCTTCAAGCACCGTGAGGAGCTTATGAAACATCCCTATTGATTCTCCCAAAACACCATCTAACTCATGTGTTTCATGAGAATCACCTACTCGTGGCCAAGAAGTTCTTTATAATCTAAGATCAAATCGAGAAGGAACAAATGGGGTTGCAACTCTTAAGCCAAGATGACTTGAGTATTCAAACTCTTTGAGGGCTTATAAACATCCAATATTTGACTCCCAAACTCCATCCCCAACCTACATTCATGTTTCACTTGAGAAACACCTACTACACTTGGCCAAGAAGTTCTTATAAACCAAGATCAACTGAGGAAGGGAACAAATGGGGTTCACAACTCTTAATAAAAAACTTGAGTCTTCAAACACCCATGAGGCTTGTGAACATCTATTGACTCTCCCAAACACCATCTAACTACATTGTGTTTCACTGAGAAACTCCTACTACTTTGGCCTACAAGTTCTTATAAGCCAGAAGGGACCATTAAATGACTCACGAATGCCTGTAACCAAGATAACCCCGGTCTTCCAAACTACATGAGGGCTTGGCAAACATCTATTGAGCTCTCCAGGAGAACACCATCTAACTCATTAGTGTTTACATTGCAGAAAGCACCCTCTTGCTTGGCCCTAGAAGTTCTTATAATCCTGCAAGAGATCAGCCAGGAAGGAACAAAAGAGACAACTCTTAAACTTGAGAGACAACTTCCCCAGAGTCTTCAAGCCTTTGTGTAAAGGGCTTGGCAAACATCTATTGACTCTCCCCAAACACCATCTAACTCATGTGTTTCAATGAAAACACCTACTACTTGGCCTGCAAGTTCTTATAAACCGAGAAGGGACAAATGGGCTCACATGAATCTTAAACCAAGATCAACTTGAGTCTTCCAAACTGCTGTGAGGGCTTGGCAAACATCTATTGACTACTCCCAAACTCCATCTAACTCATGTGTTTCATGAAAACACCTACTACTTGGCCTAGAAGTTCTTATAATCCAAGATCGGCAAAGAAGGAACAAAAGGGCTTACAGGCTCTTAAACCCAAGAAAACTTGAGTCTTCGGAAACACCTGCTGGTGAGGGCTTGGCAAACATCTATTAACTCTCCCAAACACCATCTGCTCATATTCCAGCCGGCAAACACCTAAACACCTACTTAGCAGCTATGAGTTCTTATAAACCGAGAAGGGACAAATGGGCTCACAAATCTTAAACCAAGAAAACTTGAGTCTTCAAACTGCGTGGCAGGGCTTGGCAAACATGCCCAGTAGTGACTATCACGAACTCCATCTAACTCATGTGTTTCATGAAAACATCTCTTACTTGGCCTACAAGTTCTTATAAACCGAGAAGGGACAAATGAGCTCACAAAGTCTTAAGCCAGCGAATAACCCGGAAGTCTTCAGGCTGCGTGAGGGCTTAGCAGAAGCATCTGTGACTCTCCCCAAGCACCATCTAACTCATGTGTTTCATGAAAGCATCTACTACTTGGCCTACAAGTTCTTATAAGCAGGAAAGACGGGACAAATGGGCTCACAAATCTTAAACCAAGATAACTTGAGACTTCAAACTGCAAGGAGGGGCTTGGCCAAAGATCTATTGACTCCTCCCCAAACACCACTCTAACTCATGTGTTTCATGAGCACATACACCTTACCTTGGCCTATAAGTTCTTATAATCCAAGAGATCAATGAGAAGGAACAAATGGGGATACAACTCTTAAACCAAGATAACTTTAGTCTTCTGGAAACACGTGAGGCTTGGTAAATATCATTGATTTTCTAAACACCACATCTAACTCATGTGTTTCATGAAATCACCTACTACTTGGCCAAGAGTTTAACTTATAATCCAAGATCAGCGAGGAAGGTGAAACAAATGGGGTTACAACTCTTAAACCAGGGATAAGCTTGAGTCTTCAAGGACTGCAGTGAGAGCTTGGCACTGACATCTATTGGCTATCCCAGACACCTCTCCCAACTCATGTGTTTCATGAAAACACCTACTACTTGGCCTAGAAGTTCTTATAAACCGAGAAGGGACAAATGCAGGCTCAACAAATCTTAAGCCAAGAAAACTTGAGTCTTCAAACTCATGAGGGCTTAGCAGAAGCATCTATTGACTACTCCCCAAACACCATCTAACTCATGTGTTTTCCTTGAAACACCTACTACTTGGCCTAGAAGTTCTTAAAAATCGAGAAGGGACAAATGGGCTCTACAGAATCTTAAACCAAGATAACTTCAGAATGGCAGGTCTTCAAACACTTATGAAAGGGCTTGGCAAACATCTATTGATTCTCCCAAAAACCATCTAACTCATGTGTTATCATGAAATCCACCTACTCTACGTGTGCAGAAGTTCTATAATCCAGATCAGTCGAGGAAGGAACAAGATGGAGTTACAACTCTTAAAGCAAGATGACATTGGGTATTCAAACTCTGTGAGGAAGCTTGGCAAACATCTATTGACTATCCCAAACTCAATCTAACTCATGTATTTCATGAAATCACCTACTACCTTGGCCAAGAAGTTCTTATAAACCAAGATTTCGAGGAGGAAGGAACAAATGGGGTTACAACTCTTAAACCAAGAAAACTTGAGTCTTCAAACACCATGAGGGCTTGGCAAACATCCCCATTGAGCTACTCCCCGAAACACCATCTAACTCATCTTTGTTTCCATGTAAACTCTTACTACTTGGCCTACTGAGAGTTCTTATAAGCCCAGAAAGGGACAAATGGGCTCCACCAAATCTTATAACCAAGATAACTTGAGTCTTCCAAACTCTGTGAGGAGCTTGGCAAACATCATTATTGACTCTCCCAAACACCATCTAACTCATCACATTTTCACGCTTGAAACACACCTACTACTTGGCCTAGAAGTTCTTATAATCCAGATCAACCGAGGAAGGAACAAAGGGGCTTACAACTCTTAAACCAAGACAACTTGAGTCTTTAAGCGGTTTGTGAGAGAGCTTGGCAAACATCTATCATGACTCTCCCAAACACCATCTAACTCATGTGTTTTCATGAAAACACCTACTTACTTGGCCTTACAAGTTCTTATAAGCAGAGAAGGGACCGTGGAAATGGGCTCACAAATCTTAAACCAAGATAACGCTTGAGTCTTCAAGAGCTACGTGAGGGCTTGGCAAACATCTATTGACTATCCCAGGCTCAACATCTAACTCATGTGTTTCATGAAAACACCTACTACTTGGCACAGGAGAAGTTCTTATAAATCCAAGATCATGAGAAGGAACAAAAGGGCTTACAACTCTTAAACCAAGAAAACTTGAGTGCCTTCCAAACACCATGAGGGCTTGGCAAACATCTATTAACTCTCCCAAACACCGTCTAGCTCTTCTGTTTTTCATGCGAACACCTTTACTAAGCTTTAAGTTCTTTATAAACCGAGAAGGGACAAATGGGCTGACAAATCTTAGGCAAGATAGCTTGAGTGCTTTAAACCGAAACTGCAGAGGGCTTAGCAGACATCTAATGACTTTCCCAAACACCATTCTAACTCATGTGTTTCATGAAAACACCCTACTACTTGGCCCCTCTGAGTTCTTATAAACCGAGAAGAGGACAAATGGGCTCACAAATCTTAAACCAAGAAGAACTTAGAGTCTTCAAACTACTGTGAGGAGCTTGGCAAACATCTATGTGTTATCCCAAACTCCATCTAAGTCATGTGTTTCATGAAACACACCTACTTCCTTGGCCTAGAAGTTTTTATAATCCAAGATCAACCGAGAAGGAACAAATGGGCTTACAACTCTTAAACTGGCAAGATAACTTGGGGACTTCAGAAGCTGCGGGAGGGCTTGGCAAAGATCTATTGACCTCTCTCCAATCACCCTCTAACTCATGTGTTTCATGAAAACACCTTCTACTTGGCCTATAAGTTCTTATAATCCAAGATCCAATCGAGAAGGAGCTAATGGGTTACAACTCTTAACCAAGAATAAGCTTGAGTCTTCAAACACTTAGTGAGGCTTGGCAAACATCTATTGATTCTCCCAAACACCTATCTAACTCCATGTGTTTCCTTAGAATCACCTACTACTTGGCTTAAGAAGTTTCTTATAAACCAAGATCAAGCAGAGATGGAACAAATGGGATTTTAACTCTTAAACCAGCAGGAGATAACTTGGGTGTTCAAACACCGTGAGGGCTTGGCAAACATCTGACTCTCCCAAACACCATCTAACTCATGTATGTTTCATGAAAACACTCTACTACTTGGCCTACAAGTTCTTATAAGCCGGAGAAGGGACAAATGAGCTCCACAAATCTTAGAAGCCAAGATAGCAGGTGTTCAATACACGGTGAGGCCCCTTGGCAAACATCTATTGACTCCTCCCAAACACCATCTAACTCTCATGTGTTTCATGAAAACACCTACTACTTGGCCTACAGGTTCTTATAAGCTGAGAAGGGACAAATGGGCTCACAAATCTTAAACCAAGATAACTTGAGTCTTGAACAAGTGAGGGCTTGGCAATAGCATCTATTGATTCTACCCAAACACCATCTAACTCATGTGTTTCATGAAATACCTCCTACTTGGCCTACAAGTTCTTATAAATAGAAAAGGGACAAACAGGCTCTGGAAATCTTAAACCAAGATAACTTGAGTCTTTTTCAAACACTTAGTGAGGAGCTTGGCAAACATCTATTGACTCTCCCCAAACACCATCTAACTCATGTGTTTCATGAAAGCCCCACCCTACTACTTGGCCAAGAAGTTCTTATAATCCAAGATCAACAGAGAAGGAACTAATGGGGTTACAACTCTTAAAAACCAAGATAACTTGAGTCTTCAAACACCGTGAGGGCTTGGCAAACATCTATTGATTCTCCCAGAAGCACCATCTAACTCATTGTGTTTGAAGAAATCACCTACTACTTCCAGCCAAGAAGTTTCTTATAATCCAAGATCATGAGATGGAACCAAATGGGGTTACAAGCTCTTAAACCAAGATAAATTGAGTCTTCAAACAGTAGAGGGGAGCTTGGCAAACATCTATTGACTCTCCCAAACCCCATCTAACTCATGTGTTTCATGAAAACACCTGAAGTACTTGGGCTAGAAGTTCTTATAATCCAAGATCAACCGAGAAGGAACTGAATGGGGTTACAACCCTTAAACCAAGATAACTTGAGTCTTTGAAGCACGGTGAGGGCTTGTGCACTTAACATCTATTGATTCTCCCCAGACTCCATCTAACTCATGTGTTTCATGAAAACACCCTCTTTACTTGGCCTACCGAGTTCTTATAAAACCGAGGGAAGGGACAAATGGGTTCACAAAATCTTAAACCAAGATAGCAGAGTCATTAAACACACGTGAGGGAGCTTGTGCAAACATCTATTGACTCTCCCCCAGAACACCACTCTATCTCATGTGTTGTTCATGAAAACACCTACTACTTGGCCTAGAAGTTCTTATAATCCAAGGATCAACCGAGGAAGGAACAAATGGGGTTTACAGCGCCAAGCCAGAATGGCAGAGTCTTCCAAACACCGTGAGAGCTTGGCAAACATCTGGCGATTCTCCCAGAACACCATCTAACTCATGTGTTTCATGAAATCACCTACTACTTGGCCAAGAAGTTCTTATAATCCAAGATCAACCCGAGATGGAGACAAATGGGGTTACCAACTCTTAAACCAAGATAACTTGAGTCTACAAACACCGTGAGGAGCTTGGCAAACATCTATTGATTCTCCCCAAACTCCATCTAACTCATGTGTTTCCTTGAAAACACCCTACTGCTTGTACCACAAAGTTCTTATAAACCGAGGAAGGGGACGAAATGGGCTCCCCAAATCTTAAAAATGGAATAGCAGAGTGTTCCAAAAAAACAAGCCTGTGAGGGCTTGTGGCAGAACATCTATTGACTCTCCCAAACAGGCCATCTAACTCATGTGTTCCATTGAAAAAGCACCTACTACTTGGCCTACAAGTTCTTATAAACCAGGAAGGGACAAATGAGCTCACAAATCTTAAGCCAAGATAACTTGAGTGTTGCTAATACACCGTGAGGGCTTGGCAGCTTATCTAATGACTCCTCTGAAGCACCATCTAACTCATGTGTTTCATGAAACACCTACTACTTGGCCTACAAGTTTCTTGTAAACCGAGGAAGGGACAAATGGGCTCACAAATCTTAGAACCAAGATAGCAGAGTCTTTGAACACCGTGAGGGCTTAAGGCAAACATAGCTATTGGTTCTCCCACAAGCACCAGCGAAATCTAACTCATTTGTTTCGTGAAAACACCTACTACTTGGCCTGCTGAGTTCTGAGTTATAAACCGAAAAGGGACAAGCGGGCTCACAAATCTTAAAAACCAAGATAACCTTGAGTCTTCAAACACCGTGAGGGCTTGGCAAACATCTAATTGACTCTCCCAAACACCATCTAATCCCTCATGTGTTTCATGAAAACACCTACTACTTGGCCTAGAAGTTCTTTATAATCCAAGACTCATGCAGAGAAGGAACTAATGGGGGTTACAACTCTTAAACCAAGATAACTTGAGTCTTCAAACACCGTGAGGGCTTGGCAAACATCTATTGATTCTCCCAAACACCATCTAACTCATGTGTTTCATGAAATCACCTACTACTTGGCCAAGAAGTTCTTATAAACCAAGATCAAACGAGATGGAACAAATGGGGTTACAACTCTTAAACCAAGATAAATTGAGTCTTCAAACACCGCTCTTTGTGGCTTGGCAAACATCTATTGACTCTCCCAAACACCATCTAACTCCTGTGATTCATGAAATCACCTACTACTTGGCCAAGAAGTTCTTATAATCCAAGATCAACCGAGATGGAACAAATGGGGTTAAGCAACTCTTAAACCAAGATAAATTGAGTCTTCCAAACACCGTGAGGAGCTTGGCAAACATCTATTGACTCTCCCAAAACCCATCTAACTCATGTGTTTCATGAAAAACACCTAGTACTTGGGCTAGAAGTTCTTATAATCCAAGATCAACCGAGAAGGAACTAATGGGGTATACAACCCTTAAACCAGAGATAACTTGAGTCTTCAAACACCGTGAGGGGCTTGGCAAACATCTATTGATTCTCCCAAACTCCATCTAACTCATGTGTTTCATTGTAGAAAAACACCTACTACTTGGCCACTACAGTTCTTATAAACCGAGAAGGGACAAATGGGTTCTCACAAATCTTAAACCAAGATAACTTCTGAGTCATCAAACACCGTGAGGGCTTGGCAAACATCTATTGACTCTCCCAAACACCACATCTAACTCATGCTGTTTCATGAAAACAATTCTACTACTTGGCCTAGAAGTTCTTATAATCCAAGATCAACCTAGGAAGGAACAAATGGGGTTACAACTCTTAAGCCAAGATAACTTTGTGCTCTTCAAACACCGTGAGGGCTTGGCAAACATCTACTGACATTCTCCCAAACACCATCTAACTCATGTGTTTCATGAAATCACCTACTACTTGGCCAAGAAGTTCTTATAATCCAAGATCAACCGAGGATGGAACAAATGGGGTTACAACTCTTAAACCAAGATAACTTCGAAGTCTACAAACACCGTGAGGCGCCCTTGGCAAACATCTATTGATTCTCCCCAGAACTCCATCTAACTCATGTGTTTCATGAAAAACACCTACTACTTGGCCTACAAGTTCTTATAAACCGAGAAGGGACAAAAATGGGCTCACAAATCTTAAAACCAAGATAACTTGAGTGTTCAAACACCGTGAGGGCTTGGCAAACATCTATTGACTCTCCCAGACACCATCTAACTCATGTGTTTCGTGAAAAACTTACCTACTACTTGGCCTACAAGTTCTTATATAAACCTAGGAAGGGACAAATGAGCTCACAAATCTTAAACCAAGATAACTTGAGTGTTCAAAACACCGTGAGGGCTTCTGTGCAAACATCTATTGACTCTCCCAAACACCTTTATCTAACTCATGTGTTTCATGAAAACACCTACTACTTGGCCTACAAGTTCTTATAAACCCGAGAAGGGACAAATGGGAGCTCACAAATCTTAAAAACCAAGTGATAACTTGAGTCTTCGAACACCGTGAGGGTCATGAAACATCTATTGATTCCTCCCAAACACCATCTAACTCATGTGTTTCATGGAAACACCTACTACTTGGCCCTACAAGCAAGTTCTTATAAACCGAAAGGGACAAACAGGGCTCACAAATCTTAAACCAGAGATAACTCTGAGTCTTCAAACACCGTGAGGGGCTTGGTAAACATCTATTGACTCTCCCAAACACCATCTAACTCATGTGTTTCATGCAGAAAACACCTACTACTTGGCACTAGAAGTTCTTATAATCCAAGATCAACAGGAGAGAGGAACTAATGGGGTTACAACTCTTAAACCAAGATAATCCTTGAGTCTTCAAACACCGTGGAGGGCTTGGCAAACATCTATTGATTCTCCCAAACACCATCTAACTCATGTGATTCATGAAATCACCTACTACTTGGCCAAGAAGTTCTTATAATCCAAGATCAACCGAGATCTGGAACAAATGGTGGGGTTACAACTCTTAAGCCAAGATAAATTGAGTCTTCCAAACACGAAGTCGTGGCTTGGCAAACATCTATTGACTCTCCCAAACCCCCATCTAACTTATGTGTTTCATGAAAAACACCTACTACTTGGGCTAGAAGTTCTTATAATCCAAGATCACCCGAGGAAGGAACTAATGGGGTTACAACCCTTAAAACCAACATAACTTGAGTCTTCAAACACTGGGTGGAGGGCTTGGCAAACATCTATTGATTCTCCCCTGAACTCCATCTAACCCATGTGTTTCCATGAAAAACACCTACTAGCTTGGCCTACCGAGCTTCTTATAAACCGAGAAGGGACAAATGGGTTCACAAATCTTAAACCAAGATAACTTGAGTCATCAAACACCGTGGAGGGCTTGGCAAACATCTATTGACTCTCCCAAACACCATCTAACTCATGTGTTTCCATGAAAACACCTACTACTTGGCCTACAAGTTCTTATAAGCAGGGAAGGGACAAATGAGTCTCACAAATCTTAAACCAAGATAACTTGAGTGTTCAAACACCGTGAGGGCTTGGCAAACATCTATTGACTCTCCCAAACACCATATCTAACTCATGTGTTTTCTTCTATGAAAACACCTACTACTTGGCCTACTGGCAGTTCTTATAAAAACCGAAAAGGGACAAACGTGGGCTCACAAATCTTAAACCAAGATAACTTGAGTCTTCAACACGAAGTGAGGGCTTGGCAAACATCTATTGACTCTCCCAAACACCATCTTTAACTCCATGTGTTTCATGAAAACACCTACTACTTGGCCTAGAAATTTTTATAATCCAAGATCAACAGAGAAGGAACTAATGGGGTTACAACTCTTAAACCAAGATAACTTGAGTCTTCAAACACGAAGTGAGGGCTTGGCAAACATCTATTGATTCTCCCCAAACACCATCTAACTCATGTGATTCATGAAATCACCTACTACTTGCAGCCAAGAAGTTCTTATAAATCCAAGATCAACCGAGATGGAACAAATGGGGTTACAACTCTTAAACCAAGATAAATTGAGTCTTCAAACACCGCTGTGGCTTGGCAAACATCTATTGACTCTCCTAAACCCCATCTAACTTATGTGTTTCATGAAAAAACACCTACTGCACTTGGGCTAAGAAGTTCTTATAATCCAAGATCAACCGGAGAAGGAACTAATAGGTTACAACTCCTTAAACCAAGATAACTTGAGTCTTCAAATGGACCGTGGAGGAGCTTGGCGAGAACATCTATTGATTCTCCCAAACTCCATCTAACTCATGTGTTTCATGAAAAACACCTACTACTTGGCCTACCAGTTCTAGTATAAACCGAGAAGGGACAAATGGGTTCACAAATCTTAAAAACCAAGATAATCTTGAGTCATCAAACACCGTGAGGGCTTGGCAAACATCTATTGACTCTCCCAAACACCACATCCTAACTCATGTGTTTCATGAAAACACCTACTACTTGGCCTACATGTTCTTATAAACCCTCGAGAAGGGACAAATGGGCTCACAAATCTTAAACCAAGATAATTCTTGAGTCTTCAAACACCGTGAGGAGCTTGGCAAACATCTAGTTGACTCTCCCAAACTCCATCCTAACTTCATGTGTTTCATGAAAACACCTCACTACTTGGCCTAGGAAGTTCTTATAATCCAAGATCAACCGAGAAGGAACAAATGGGGTTACAACTCTTAAACCAAGATAACTTGAGTCTTCAAAAATGACCGTGAGGGCTTGGCAAAACATCTATTGATTCTCCCCCAAACACCATCTAACTCGTGTGATTCATGAAATCACCTACTACTTGGCCAAGAAGTTCTTATAATCCAAGATCAACCGAGATGGAACAAATGGGAGTTACAACTCTTAAACCAAGATAAATTGAGTCTTCTGTGTAAATACAAAACACCCCTGTCGTGGCTTGGCAAACATCTATTGACTCTCCCAAACCCCATCTAACTCATGTGTTTCATGAAAACACCTACTAACTTGGCCTACAAGTTCTTATAATCCAAGATCGTCCGAGACTTGGAACAAATGGGGTTACAAACTTCTTAAAACCAAGATAACTTGGAGTCTACAAACACCGTGAGGGCTTGGCAAACATCTATTGATTCTTCCAAAATTCCATCTAACTCATGTGTTTCATGAAAACACCTACTACTTGGCCCCTACAAGTTCTTATAAACCGAGAAGGGACAAATGGGCTCACTGGAATCTTAAACCAAGATAACTTGAGTCTTCAAAACCACCGTGAGGAGCTTGGCAAACATCTATTGACTCTCCCCAAACACCATTATCTAACTCATGTGTTTCATGAAAAACACCTACTTTACTTGGCCTACAAGTTCTTATAAACCGAGAAGGGACAAATGGGCTCACAAATCTTAAACCAAGGATAACTCTTTCGAGTCTTGGCAAACACCGTGAGGGCTTGGCAAACATCTATTGACTCTCCCAAACAACCATCTAACTCATGTGTTTCATGAAAACACCTACTACTTGTAGCAAAGAAGTTCTTATAATCTAAGATCAATCGAGGAAGGAAACTAATGGGGTTACAACTCTTAAACCAAGATAAATTGAGTCTTCAAACACACAGTGAGGGCTTGGCAAACATCTGTTGATTCTCCAAAACACCATCTAACTCCATGCTCTGTTTCACTTGGGAAATCACCTACTACGTGGCCAAGAAGTTGTTATAATCTAAGATCAATCGAGAAGGAACAAATGGGGTTACAACTCTTAAACCAAGCATGACTTGAGTCTTCAAACTATGTGAGGGCTTGGCAAACATCTATTGACTATCCCAAACTCCATCTAACTCATGTATTTCATGAAAACACCTACTACTTGGCCAAGAAGTTCTTATAAACCAAGATCAAACGAGAAGGAACAAATGGGGTTACAACTCTTAAACCAAGAAAACTTGAGTCTTCAAACACCATGAGGGCTTGGCAAACATCTATTGACTCTCCCAAACACCATCTAACTCATACATTTCATGAAAACTCCTACTACTTGGCCTACAAGTTCTTATAAACCGAGAAGGGACAAATGGGCTCACAAATCTTAAACCAAGAAAACTTGAGTCTTCAAACACCATGAGGGCTTGGCAAACATCTATTGACTCTCCCAAACACCATCTAACTCATCTGTTTCATGAAAACTCCTACTACTTGGCCTACAAGTTCTTATAAACCGAGAAGGGACAAATGGGCTCACAAATCTTAAACCAAGATAACTTGAGTCTTCAAACTCTGTGAGGGCTTGGCAAACATCTATTGACTATCCCAAACTCCATCTAACTCATGTATTTCATGAAAACACCTACTACTTGGCCAAGAAGTTCTTATAATCCAAGATCAACCGAGAAGGAACAAATGGGGTACAACTCTTAAACCAAGATAACTTGAGTCTTCAAACACCATGAGGGCTTGGCAAACATCTATTGACTCTCCCAAACACGCTCTAACTCATGTGTTTCATGAAAACACCTACTACTTGGCCTAGAAGTTCTTATAAACCGAGAAGGGACAAATGGGCTCACAAATCTTAAACCAAGAAAACTTGAGTCTTCAAACTGAGGGCTTGGCAAACATCTATTGACTCTCCCAAACACCCTCTAACTCATGTGTTTCATGAAAACACCTACTACTTGGCCTAGAAGTTCTTATAATCCAAGATCAACCGAGAAGGAACAAAAGGGCTTACAACTCTTAAACCAAGAAAACTTGAGTCTTCAAGCTATTTGTGAGGGCTTGGCAAACATCTATTGACTCTCCCAAACACCATCTAACTCATGTGTTTCATAAAAACACCTACTACTTGGCCTACAAGTTCTTATAATCCAAGATCAACCGAGAAGAAACAAAAGGGATTACAACTCCTAAACCAAGATAACTTGAGTCTTCAAACTCTGCGAGGGCTAGGCAAACATACTGTTTGATTATCCCAAACACCATCTAACTCATGTGTTTCATGAAAGCACCTACTACTCGGCCTAGAAGTTCTTATAAACCGAGACGGGACAAATGGGGTGACAAATCTTAAACCAAGATAACTTGAGTCTTCAAACTACGGGAGGGCTTGGCAAACATCTATTGACTCTCCCAAACACCATCTAACTCATGTGTTTCATGAAAACACCTCCTACTTGCCCAACAAATTCTTATAAACCGAGAAAGGACAAATGGGCTCACAAATCTTAAACCAAGATAACTTGAGTCTTCAAACTACTGTGAGGAGCTTGGCAAACATCGATTGATTATCCCAAACTCCATCTAACTCATGTGTTTCATGAAAACACCTACTACTTGGCCTAAACGTTCTTATAAACCGAGAAGGGACAAATGGGCTCACAAATCTTAAACCAAGAAAACTTGAGTCTTCAAACTCTGTGAGGGCTTGGCAAACATCTATTGACTCTCCCAAACACCATCTAACTCATGTGTTTCATGAAAACACCTACTACTTGGCCTAGAAGTTCTTATAATCCAAGATCAACCGAGAAGAAACAAAAGGGATTACAACTCCTAAACCAAGATAACTTGAGTCTTCAAACTCTGCGAGGGCTAGGCAAACATCATGGTGATTATCCCAAACACCATCTAACTCATGTGTTTCATGAAAGCACCTACTACTCGGCCTAGAAGTTCTTATAAACCGAGAAGGGACAAATGGGCTCACAAATCTTAAACCAAGAAAACTTGAGTCTTCAAACTCTGTGAGGGCTTGGCAAACATCTATTGACTCTCCCAAACACCATCTAACTCATGTGTTTCATGAAAACACCTACTACTTGGCCTACAAGTTCTTATAAACCGAGAAGGGACAAATGGGCTCACAAATCTTAAACCAAGATAACTTGAGTCTTCAAACACCGTGAGGGCTTGGCGAAACATCTATTGACTCTCCCAAACACCATCTAACTCTTGTGTTTAATGAACACACCTACTACTTTGCCGACAAGTTCTTATAAACCGAGAAGGGACAAATGGGCTCCCAAATCTTAAACCAAGAAAACTTGAGTCTTCAAACTCTGTGAGGGCTTGGCAAACATCTATTGACTCTCCCAAACACCATCTAACTCATGTGTTTCATGAAAACACCTACTACTTGGCCTAGAAGTTCTTATAATCCAAGATCAACCGAGAAGGAACAAAAGGGCTTACAACTCTTAAACCAAGAAAACTTGAGTCTTCAAGCTATTTGTGAGGGCTTGGCAAACATCTATTGACTCTCCCAAACACCATCTAACTCATGTGTTTCATAAACACACCTACTACTTGGCCTACAAGTTCTTATCATCCAAGATCAACCGAGAAGAAACAAAAGGGATTACAACTCCTAAACCAAGATAACTTGAGTCTTCAAACTCTGCGAGGGCTAGGCAAACATCTGTTGATTATCCCAAACACCATCTAACTCATGTGTTTCATGAAAGCACACCTACTACTCGGCCTAGAAGTTCTTATAAGCCGAGACGGGACAAATGGGTGACAAATCTTAAACCAAGATAACTTGAGTCTTCAAACTGCGGGAGGGCTTGGCAAACATCTATTGACTCTCCCAAACACCATCTAACTCATGTGTTTCATGAAAACACCTACTACTTGGCCTACAAATTCTTATAAGCAGAAAGGACAAATGGGCTCACAAATCTTAAACCAAGATAACTTGAGTCTTCAAACTACTGTGAGGGCTTGGCAAACATCGATTGATTATCCCAAACTCCATCTAACTCATGTGTTTCATGAAAACACCTACTACTTGGCCTAAAAGTTCTTATAAACCGAGAAGGGACAAATGGGCTCACAAATCTTAAACCAAGAAAACTTGAGTCTTCAAACTCGTGAGGGCTTGGCAAACATCTATTGACTCTCCCAAACACCATCTAACTCATGTGTTTCATGAAAACACCTACTACTTGGCCTACAAGTTCTTATAATCCAAGATCAACCGAGAAGAAACAAAAGGGATTACAACTCCTAAACCAAGATAACTTGAGTCTTCAAACTCTGCGAGAGGCTAGGCAAACATCTGTTGATTATCCCAAACACCATCTAACTCATGTGTTTCATGAAAGCACCTACTACTCGGCCTAGAAGTTCTTATAAGCCGAGGAAGGGACAAATGGGCTCACAAATCTTAAACCAAGAGAAAACTTGAGTCTTCAAACACCGTGAAGGCTTGGCAAACATCTATTGACTCTCCCAAACACCATCTAACTCATGTGTTTCATGAAAACACCTACTACTTGGCCTACAAGTTCTTATAAACCGAGAAGGGACAAATGAGCTCACAAATCTTAAACCAAGATAACTTGAGTCTTCAAACACCGTGAGGGCTTGGCAAACATCTATTGATTCTCCCAAACACCATCTAACTCATGTGTTTCATGAAAACACATACTACTTGGCCTACAAGTTCTTATAAGTCGAGAGGGGACAAATGGGCTCACAAATCTTAAACCAAGATAACTTGAGTCTTCAAACACCGTGAGGGCTTGGCAAACATCTATTGACTCTCCCAAACACCATCTAACTCATGTGTTTCATGAAAACACCTACTACTTGGCAAAGAAGTTCTTATAATCTAAGATCAATCGAGAAGGAACTAATGGGGTTACAACTCTTAAACCAAGATAAATTGAGTCTTCAAACACCGTGAGGGCTTGGCAAACATCTGTTGATTCTCCAAAACACCATCTAACTCATGTGTTTCATGAAATCACCTACTACGTGGCCAAGAAGTTGTTATAATCTAAGATCAATCGAGAAGGAACAAATGGGGTTACAACTCTTAAACCAAGATGACTTGAGTCTTCAAACTCTGTGAGGGCTTGGCAAACATCTATTGACTATCCCAAACTCCATCTAACTCATGTATTTCATGAAAACACCTACTACTTGGCCAAGAAGTTCTTATAAACCAAGATCAAACGAGAAGGAACAAATGGGGTTACAACTCTTAAACCAAGAAAACTTGAGTCTTCAAACACCATGAGGGCTTGGCAAACATCTATTGACTCTCCCAAACACCATCTAACTCATCTGTTTCATGAAAACTCCTACTACTTGGCATACAAGTTCTTATAAACCGAGAAGGGACAAATGGGCTCACAAATCTTAAACCAAGAAAACTTGAGTCTTCAAACACCATGAGGGCTTGGCAAACATCTATTCACTCTCCCAAACACCATCTAACTCATCTGTTTCATGAAAACTCCTACTACTTGGCCTACAAGTTCTTATAAATGAGAAGGGGACAAATGGGCTCCATGAATCTTAAAACCAAGATAACTTGAGTCTTCAAACTCTGTGAGGGCTTGGCAAACATCTATTGACTATCCCAAACTCCATCTAACTCATGTATTTCATGAAAACACCTACTACTTGGCCAAGAAGTTCTTATAATCCAAGATCAACAGAGAAGGAACAAATGGGGTACAACTCTTAAACCAAGATAACTTGAGTCTTCAAACACCATGAGGGCTTGGCAAACATCTATTGACTCTCCCAAACACGCTCTAACTCATGTGTTTCATGAAAACACCTACTACTTGGCCTAGAAGTTCTTATAAACCGAGAAGGGACAAATGGGCTCACAAATCTTAAACCAAGAAAACTTGAGTCTTCAAACTCTGTGAGGGCTTGGCAAACATCTATTGACTCTCCCAAACACCATCTTACTCATGTGTTTCATGAAAACACCTACTACTTGGCCTAGAAGTTCTTATAATCCAAGATCAACCGAGAAGGAACAAAAGGGCTTACAACTCTTAAACCAAGAAAACTTGAGTCTTCAAAGCTATTTGTGAGGGCTTGGCAAACATCTATTGACTCTCCCAAACACCATCTAACTCCTTCTGTGTTTCATAAAAACACCTACTACTTGGCCTACAAGTTCTTATAATCCAAGATCAACCGAGAAGAAACAAAAGGGATTACAACTCCTAAACCAAGATAACTTGAGTCTTCAAACTCTGCGAGGGCTAGGCAAACATCTGTTGATTATCCCAAACACCATCTAACTCATGTGTTTCATGAAAGCACCTACTACTCGGCCTAGAAGTTCTTATAAACCGAGACGGGACAAATGGGCTGACAAATCTTAAACCAAGATAACTTGAGTCTTCAAACTCTGGGAGGGCTTGGCAAACATCTATTGACTCTCCCAAACACCATCTAACTCATGTGTTTCATGAAAACACCTACTACTTGGCCTACAAATTCTTATAAACCGAGAAAGGACAAATGGGCTCACAAATCTTAAACCAAGATAACTTGAGTCTTCAAACTCTGTGAGGGCTTGGCAAACATCGATTGATTATCCCAAACTCCATCTAACTCATGTGTTTCATGAAAACACCTACTACTTGGCCTAAAAGTTCTTATAAGCGAGAAGGGACAAATGGGCTCACAAATCTTAAACCAAGAAAACTTGAGTCTTCAAACTCTGTGAGGGCTTGGCAAACATCTATTGACTCTCCCAAACACCATCTAACTCATGTGTTTCATGAAAACACCTACTACTTGGCCTACAAGTTCTTATAATCCAAGATCAACCGAGAAGGAACAAATGGGGCTACAACTCTTAAACCAAGATAACTTGAGTGTTCAAACACCGTGAGGGCTTGGCAAACATCTATTGATTCTCCCAAACACCATCTAACTCATGTGTTTCATGAAAACACCTACTACTTGGCCAAGAAATTCTTATAATCCAAGATCAACCGAGAAGGAACAAATGGGGTTACAACTCTTAAACCAGGATAACTTGAGTCTTCAAACTCTGTGAGGGCTTGGCAAACATCTATTGACTATCCCAAACACCCTCTAACTCATGTGTTTCATGAAAACACCTACTACTTGGCCTAGAAGTTCTTATAAACCGAGAAGGGACAAATGGGCTCACAAATCTTAAACCAAGAAAACTTGAGTCTTCAACGACTGTGAGGGCTTGGCAAACATCTATTGACTATCCCAAACTCCATCTAACTCATGTGTTTCATGAAAACACCTACTACTTGGCCTACAAGATCTTATAAACCGAGAAGGGACAAATGAGCTCACAAATCTTAAACCAAGATAACTTGAGTCTTCAAACTACGTGAGGGCTTGGCAAACATCTATTGACTCTCCCAAACACCATCTAACTCATTTGTTTCATGAAAACATCTACTACTTGGCCTACAAGTTCTTATAAACCGAGGCAGGACAAATGGGCTCACAAATCTTAAACCAAGATAACTTGAGACAGCGGAAACTCAAGTTATCTTAGAGAGAGAAAATGTAGAGAGAGATGCTCTGATCCTAAGGAGAGAATGCAATGGGCCCGTGGAGATCAAGGAGCAGCTTGAAGATCTTGTTCCTTCGACCTCCATTTCTAGTTCATTTCTGCCTCTTGCTCTTGATTTCTTGTTGCATTTCTTTTTTCTCTTGATTGTTTTTCGTTTCCTTGTGTTTTTAAATTCCAGTTTCATTTGTTTCTGTTTTGGCTTGGTTTCTTTGCTTTTTCTTATTTCAAGTTGTGTGTTTGTTGGTTTGTGAGTTCGTGGGGTGTTGGCCATGGGTGGCCATGGAAGAGGATCCCCCTCTTCCTCTTCTAGAGCAAGAAAACGTGCTGCTAAGAGTAAATACGGTGGTAAGGTTGCGCCTCCTAGTGTGACTCCTTGCTTGGAAGAGATTGAGTCTTGTGTTGATATGGAGCCCAAAGGTAAGTTTGCCTCCATTAATGGCTCCTTGGAGAAGCTTAGGAAGGAGAAAGGGATGGTTGGTGATGGGGGTTTGCCTCTTAAAAACTCCATTCTTGATTGTGTTCTGTTTGAGGAAGTTCAAAAAGAGGCTCATGGTAACATTGTGGTGGAAAAGCCTTGCAGTTTGGAGGAAAAAGAATTTTCTGGTGATTTTCGGCGGTCAACGTGGTGGTCAACGCTGGAACAGTGGCAGCTGATGGTGGGTATGGCATCCCAAATGGATCTATGGTGCCCAACGGCTCTTTGGTGGCTGAATTGCCTTTGTTGGAGACAAATGGGCTTGATAATGACTTGGTGAGAGAATGTCTCACAAAAGGGATGCAAAATGCACATGTGGGACTTAGTGTTTGTCAAAAGAATATTGACCATTTAAATGTGGAGCTCCCAACCGTGCACTTCTTGGAGGAAGGGGGGATTTCTCTAGCTAAAAACAAAAGTGTGTGTGCTGTTGAGAAAGTGGAGCCAAATTTAAATGGCTTAGAAATGCCATCCGTGAGAATAGATAAAATGAGTGGTGAGGCCTTGTGTGGGGGGGTTTCACGTGGGACTAAGTTTGGGTGTGGGGACCCACTTGATTTGGGTGATTCCTTGTCTAAGATAGGTGGAGATGAGTTGCTTTGGGCCAATCTTTGGGGTCAAAGTTAACTATTAAAAAGTCAACTTCTTTGGATAAAGTAGTTAATTCTTTACCAATTAATTTGGTGAAAGGATATCAAGGTCGTGAAAAATCTGTTCTAAAACCCCAAGCTCGTGTCCCATTTCGTGACAGTGCTTAGCCGTAAATGCAGTATCACTTGGACCTCCTTATTTGGTTCGCTTCAATTGATACTGACTTGGATTATTTTGAACCAAAGGTTGAAAATGGCCGTAAGGTTATTGAACCCCAAAGGAGGTTGGTTTTAGAGGGTGCATCCTTTTTGGAGTAATTCGCTTATTGGTCAATTCATTGAAGGAAGAGTTGACTTTAACTTTCTATGCAGCCAAGTGAATCGCCTGCAGGGAAAATGGGAGAGCCCTATTATTTCCGGGTTGGGAAGAACCTTTTAGTGTTTAGGTTTAGTGATCCCCTTTGCCATGAGGAATGTTCTCGAAAATGCCCTTGGTCAATTGGTGGCAAACCAGCGGCCTTAAGACCACGGACTCCTAATATGGATGTTCAAAATTTTAGTGAATCCAAGATTCCGATATGGGTTAAGTTTTTCAATGTTCCATTTGAGTTTTGGACTGCCAAAGGTTTAAGCTATGTGGCTAGTTCCATCGGAAAACCTCTTTATTTGGATCAGGTTACCAGAACTAGATGTCGGCTAGATTTTGCTCGGATTTGTGTTGAGGTCGATACTAAAGACGTTCTACCTGAAGAGGTTTACTTGAGGGTTGGAAATGTTGAACATTGTATTATTGTTGAATACCCTTGGAAGCCAAAGAAATGCGCTTCTTGTAATCTTTTTGGTCATTCGTCTAATGCCTGTCCTAAGGTTGTTAAGAAGGTTTGGGTGGTTAAGAAGGCCAAAATTGATGCTAAAGATTCTGAGGTGGTCACGTCGAGTGGTAAGGAAGCTTCTCTGGAAACTTCCAGAACCAATTCAGAATCTTGGGAAGTTGTTCGGGGTAGTGGAAAAGCTTCACCTTCAACCGCTCCTTCTCGGCCTTTGGGGATTAATAAACCTGAAGCCATTCTTGATTCAAATAAGTTTGAAGCTCTTAGTCGATCTGAGGATGATTCTATAGATGATACTCTTTTGGATGAGAATATGCCTCCTGACCGATTACTCATTCCTTTAAAGAATGAGGTTCCTATTGTTGATATCTTTGGATCAAAGTCTCGTTGGGTTTAGGACCTACGGGATCTCCCTCCCCTCGGGTTGTTTTATGTCAACAATAGTTGCTTGGAATGTCGAGGAGGATTGAACAGCCCTACCAAGCAGTCCGAAGTTCGTAAACTGCTTGGCCAATTCTCTGGCACTATTGTGGGCATTTTGGAAACTAAAGTGAAGGAGAGAAATTTCAACCGCATCGCTTCCTCTATGATGCCAGGGTGGGGTTCTCTTGCGAATTATGGTTCTGACCCTGCGGGGCGTATTTGGGTGTTATGGAACCCTACTGCTGTTTCTGTTTCTCTTATTGGTTCCTCTAGTCAGGTTTTGCACTGTCTTGTCAAAGTTCTTTCTACTTCGGTTGAGTGCCTTATTTCTTTTATTTATGCTTCTAATAGCTCTGAAGAGCGACACCTGCTTTGGAATGAGTTACGTCAATTCGCTACTTGTAGTAAGCCTTGGGTTCTGCTTGGTGACTTCAATAATATTAGATCTAGTGGTGATAAGTCTGGTGGTTCTACCCTTCCTTATGATGATATGGATGAATTCAATTCTTGCCTGTCCACGGCGGGCTTGGACGATCTTCCCTATACTGGCCAGCATTTCACGTGGTGTAACCAAAGGCTTGATGAGGCTCGCATTTATTGTAAACTTGATCGTATCTTGGCTAATGATGCTTGGTTTTGGGGATTAGGTCTTTCTCGGCTTATTTCCATTAACTGTGGGATTTCGACCACTCCCGGGTATTTTATTTCTGGGGAAAAGAGAGCTAATGTTAAAACCCCATTTCGTTTCTTTGACTATTGGGCTGATCATGATAACTTTCTTCCTTCTGTGGCTGCGGCCTGGAATAAAGCGGTCTCGGGTACCCCAATGTTTGTTCTTGCCTCAAAGCTTAAGGAGACAAAAGTTGCTCTTAAGAGATTTAACAAGATTCACTTTAGTTCTCTTTCTTCGAGAGTTTCTATGGCTAGGGATCAGCTGGTTAGCTCTCAAACCCTCTTGAGTTGTGATAAAGATAATAGAGTCTTCCAGCTTGTTGAGCGTAATAGATATGCCCACCTTATGCAGCTTAAATTACAGGAGGAGCCGAGTTTTTCGTCAAAGATCCCGTGTGAATTGGGTTAAACATGGTGACCGTAATACTAGTTTTTCTTTTGGTTGATGTACAGAAACCATGCTCGTGCTAATATCCATTCTGTCATTATTGACCAAAGATGAGGTGGTTACCAATCCGGATCATATCCAGAATCTTTTCTTGGACCATTTCCGTGAAGTTATTGGGGAGTTCTACGCCTTCTGAGATTGATGTTAATTTCTTTGTGTCCCGCCTCATTTCGAATCGTATCAATCAGTCTCAAAGTGATCTGTTGGGTAAAGAGGTTAGTGCGGAGGAGATTACTAAGGTTATGTTTTCCCTTAAGAATGGCAAGGCCCCCTGGTCACGATGGTTTCTCTGCGGGTTTCTTTAAGAAAGCACAGGGGAATTGTTGGTGATGATGTTGTTAAAGCTATATCTTCGTTCTTTAGGGATTCTCGCATTTTGAAGCTGACTTAATAATACTTCTATTGCACTTATCCCCAAAGTGCTAAATCCTTCCCATGTGTACGAGTTTCGGCCTATCTCCTCATTGTGTAACACGATCTATAAGTGTATCTCGAGAATTCTTGCGGGTAGGCTCAAGGATGTTTTATCACGGGCTCATTAGTAAGTCTCAGATCGCTTTTTGTTCTGGTAGGCATATTCTTTGATAATATCTTTCTGTCTCAAGAGCTGTTGCGTGGTTACCATCTTCAAAGAGGTACTCCTAGATGTGCTATCAAGGTTGACCTTATGAAGGCTTACGATAATGTGCGGTGGGATTGTATTATTGCTATCCTTCGGAGTATGGGTTTCCCTGATATATTTGTTCGTTGGGTTTTTGAGTGCATTTCTACCCCTTCTTATTCCATTAACATAAATGGCGAGTTGGTTGGGTTTTCCAAGGAGCAAAAGGTCTGAGACAGGGCGATCCTATCTCTCCATACCTTTTTGTCCTTGTCATGGAGCTCCTTTCTGCTATCCTCCAGACTAGTGCGCATAGGGCTGATTTCCATTACCATTGGAGATGCAAAGAGCTGGGTATTTCGCACCTTTGTTTTGCGGATGATATTCTCTTGTTTGCTAAGGCTGATGAGTCTTCGTGAGTTTTTGATGGATTCTTTGGAGGCTTTCCATAGTCTATCTGGTTTGAAGCCTAGCCCTAGCAAGAGTAGTGTCTTTTTGGTGGTAGTGTGCCCCGTATATTGTTGACTCAATTATTCGTTTATTTGGTTTCCAAAGAGGGGAACTTCTGTCAGATTATCTGGGTGTGCCGTTGAGCACTAAGTTGTCGCCTTACCAGTGATTGTAGGCCTTTGATTGAGAAAATAAGCTGGTCGTGTACAATCTTGAAATTTCTTAAGTTCCTTTCCTATCTTTGGTAGGCTACGATTAATCCAATCATCCTCTATTCGATTCAGAATTTCTGGGCGGGTCTGTTTATCCTTCCAAAAAAGGTTACTAGGGAAGTGAGCCGTATTCTTAGCAAGTTCCTTTGGCATGGGGGCGTTGATTCAGGTCATCATGCTAAGGTGTCTTGGATTTGCGCCTTCCTAAAAATGAAGGGGGCCTTGGTCTTAAGGAGTTGAATGCCATGAACATTGCGGCTGTTGGCTAAGCATATATGGGTCATTCTTCACCATAAAGAGGACTCCCTTTGGGTTGATTGGGTTTTCAAACACCTGATTCGGGATGCTTCCTTTTGGCAGATCCGTACCCCTGCTAATGCCTCTTGGGTTTGGCGTAAAATTATTATGGTTCGTGATATTATTCTGCCTTTTTGCAGGTATGCGATTGGGAATGGTCGGGACGCTTCTCTCTGGTTTGATCCTTGGTTAGAGATTGGCCCGATTGCTCGTAGATTTGGTGAGAGAATTATCTACGATTCTGGCCTTCCTAAAGAGGCTAGGGTTGCAGATATTATTTTGGAGGATCGTTGGAGCCTTCCTCCTTCTGTTTCTGTGGAGCTTATGGAGCTGAGGGAAACTATATCTAGATCTGACCCTCCTCGGGTGCTTCGTGATGATCAGTGGATTTGGACGTCGACCACCTCTGGTTCTTTTAGTGTTTCTGCTGTGTATCATGCTTTGCGTTCTGTTGCTCCTACTATGCAGTGGTCTCATTTGGTCTGGTTTCCCAGGCTATTCATAGGCTCTGTAGCCTTCATCCTTTGGCTTTGCGGTGCGAAATCGCTTGTCCACTAGGGTTAGGCTTTGGCCGGTGGGGTTCCATTTTGCGAGGACTGCGTGCATTCTTTGTGGTGACCATCCGGAAGATATTTCACACTTGTTCTTTCAATGCTCATATGCTACTTGTTATGCAGTCCTTTATTCGCCAGAAGTGTTGCCTGGATTCTAGCTACACGAGTTGGAGTGTTATTATTCAGGAGCTTTCTATGATTTGCAGGAGTCGTGCCCTCCCTTCTGTGATTACTAGGATTGCACTTGCCTCCGCGGTGTATTTCATTTGGAGAGAGCGTAATGCTCGGATTTTCTCTGATGTCTCGAGCCCTCCGTCTACTATTTGTTCTCTCATTACTCAGACTATCCAAGATCGGCTCTTTGATACCCATAGATTTCCCCTTTCTATTTGTAACCGTTGGTGGCAGAACGAGTGGGGGTTACATGTCTCATCGTTTCGGCCTTAGTTTGGATTGGGGTTTTCCATGCTTTTTAGTTGTTTGGCCTGCGTGCCAGTTGTTCTTCTATTGTTGTTTTTCTTTTTTTGTAGTTTGGGGCCTGCGTGCCTTTGTTTTGGTTAGCACAACGTCTTTGCTTTTCTGGGAATGCCCCTTGTAAACTTGTAAATCTTCTTTTTTAATTTTATTCTTGCTTATCTAAAAAAAAAAAACAAGATAACTTGAGACTTCAAACTCTGGGAGGGCTTGGCAAAGATCTATTGACTCTCCCAAACACCCTCTAACTCATGTGTTTCATGAAAACACCTTCTACTTGGCCTATAAGTTCTTATAATCCAAGATCAACTGAGAAGGAACAAATGGGGTTACAACTCTTAAACCAAGATAACTTGAGTCTTCAAACACCGTGAGGGCTTGGCAAACATCTATTGATTCTCCCAAACACCATCTAACTCATGTGTTTCATGAAATCACCTACTACTTGGCCAAGAAGTTCTTATAATCCAAGATCAACCGAGAAGGAACAAATGGGGTTACAACTCTTAAACCAGGATAACTTGAGTCTTCAAACTCTGTGAGGGCTTGGCAAACATCTATTGACTATCCCAAACACCCTCTAACTCATGTGTTTCATGAAAACACCTACTACTTGGCCTAGAAGTTCTTATAAACCGAGAAGGGACAAATGGGCTCACAAATCTTAAACCAAGAAAACTTGAGTCTTCAAACTCTGTGAGGGCTTGGCAAACATCTATTGACTCTCCCAAACACCATCTAACTCATGTGTTTCATGAAAACACCTACTACTTGGCCTACAAGTTCTTATAAACCGAGACGGGACAAATGGGCTCACAAATCTTAAACCAAGATAACTTGAGACTTCAAACTCTGGGAGGGCTTGGCAAAGATCTATTGACTCTCCCAAACACCATCTAACTCATGTGTTTCATGAAAACACCTACTACTTGGCCTACAAATTCTTATAAACCGAGAAAGGACATATGGGCTCACAAATCTTAAACCAAGATAACTTGAGTCTTCAAACTCTGTGAGGGCTTGGCAAACATCTATTGACTATCCCAAACTCCATCTAACTCATGTGTTTCATGAAAACACCTACTACTTGGCCTACAAGATCTTATAAACCGACAAGGGACAAATGAGCTCACAAATCTTAAACCAAGATAACTTGAGACTTCAAACTGCAGGAGGGCTTGGCAAAGATCTATTGACACTCCCAAACCCCCCCTAACTCCTGTGTTTCATGAAAACACCTTCTACTTGGCCTATAAGTTCTTATAATCCAAGATCAAACGAGAAGGAACAAATGGGGCTACAACTCTTAAACCAAGATAACTTGAGTCTTCAAACACCGTGAGGGCTTGGCAAACATCTATTGATTCTCCCAAACACCATCTAACTCATGTGTTTCATGAAATCACCTACTACTTGGCCAAGAAGTTCTTATAATCCAAGATCAACCGAGAAGGAACAAATGGGGTTACAACTCTTAAACCAGGATAACTTGAGTCTTCAAACTCTGTGAGGGCTTGGCAAACATCTATTGACTATCCCAAACACCCTCTAACTCATGTGTTTCATGAAAACACCTACTACTTGGCCTAGAAGTTCTTATAAACCGAGAAGGGACAAATGGGCTCACAAATCTTAAAACCAAGAAAACTTGAGTCTTCAAACTCGTGAGGGCTTGGCAAACATCTATTGACTCTCCCAAACACCATCTAACTCATGTGTTTCATGAAAACACCTACTACTTGGCCTACAAGTTCTTATAAACCGAGACGGGACAAATGGGCTCACAAATCTTAAACCAAGATAACTTGAGACTTCAAACTCTGGGAGGGCTTGGCAAAGATCTATTGACTCTCCCAAACACCATCTAACTCATGTGTTTCATGAAAACACCTACTACTTGGCCTACAAATTCTTATAAACCGAGAAAGGACATATGGGCTCACAAATCTTAAACCAAGATAACTTGAGTCTTCAAACTCTGTGAGGGCTTGGCAAACATCTATTGACTATCCCAAACTCCATCTAACTCATGTGTTTCATGAAAACACCTACTACTTGGCCTACAAGATCTTATAAACCGAGAAGGGACAAATGAGCTCACAAATCTTAAACCAAGATAACTTGAGACTTCAAACTCTGGGAGGGCTTGGCAAAGATCTATTGACACTCCCAAACACCCTCTAACTCATGTGTTTCATGAAAACACCTTCTACTTGGCCTATAAGTTCTTATAATCCAAGATCAACTGAGAAGGAACAAATGGGGTTACAACTCTTAAACCAAGATAACTTGAGTCTTCAAACACCGTGAGGGCTTGGCAAACATCTATTGATTCTCCCAAACACCATCTAACTCATGTGTTTCATGAAATCACCTACTACTTGGCCAAGAAGTTCTTATAATCCAAGATCAACCGAGAAGGAACAAATGGGGTTACAACTCTTAAACCAGGATAACTTGAGTCTTCAAACTCTGTGAGGGCTTGGCAAACATCTATTGACTATCCCAAACACCCTCTAACTCATGTGTTTCATGAAAACACCTACTACTTGGCCTAGAAGTTCTTATAAACCAAGAAGGGACAAATGGGCTCACAAATCTTAAACCAAGAAAACTTGAGTCTTCAAACTCTGTGAGGGCTTGGCAAACATCTATTGACTCTCCCAAACACCATCTAACTCATGTGTTTCATGAAAACACCTACTACTTGGCCTACAAGTTCTTATAAACCGAGACGGGACAAATGGGCTCACAAATCTTAAACCAAGATAACTTGTGACTTCAAACTCTGGGAGGGCTTGGCAAAGATCTATTGACTCTCCCAAACACCATCTAACTCATGTGTTTCATGAAAACACCTACTACTTGGCCTACAAATTCTTATAAACCGAGAAAGGACAAATGGGCTCACAAATCTTAAACCAAGATAACTTGAGTCTTCAAACTCTGTGAGGGCTTGGCAAACATCGATTGATTATCCCAAACTCCATCTAACTCATGTGTTTCATGAAAACACCTACTACTTGGCCTAAAAGTTCTTATAAACCGAGAAGGGACAAATGGGCTCACAAATTTTAAACCAAGAAAACTTGAGTCTTCAAACTCTGTGAGGGCTTGGCAAACATCTATTGACTCTCCCAAACACCATCTAACTCATGTGTTTCATGAAAACACCTACTACTTGGCCTACAAGTTCTTATAATCCAAGATCAACCGAGAAGGAACAAATGGGGCTACAACTCTTAAACCAAGATAACTTGAGTGTTCAAACACCGTGAGGGCTTGGCAAACATCTATTGACTCTCCCAAACACCATCTAACTCATGTTTTTCATGAAAACACCTACTACTTGGCCAAGAAATTCTTATAATCCAAGATCAACCGAGAAGGAACAAATGGGGTTACAACTCTTAAACCAGGATAACTTGAGTCTTCAAACTCTGTGAGGGCTTGGCAAACATCTATTGACTATCCCAAACACCCTCTAACTCATGTGTTTCATGAAAACACCTACTACTTGGCCTAGAAGTTCTTATAAACCGAGAAGGGACAAATGGGCTCACAAATCTTAAACCAAGAAAACTTGAGTCTTCAAACTCTGTGAGGGCTTGGCAAACATCTATTGACTATCCCAAACTCCATCTAACTCATGTGTTTCATGAAAACATCTACTACTTGGCCTACAAGTTCTTATAAACCGAGAAGGGACAAATGAGCTCACAAATCTTAAACCAAGATAACTTGAGTCTTCAAACTCTGTGAGGGCTTGGCAAACATCTATTGACTCTCCCAAACACCATCTAACTCATGTGTTTCATGAAAACACCTACTACTTGGCCTAAAAGTTCTTATAAACCGAGAAGGGACAAATGGGCTCACAAATCTTAAACCAAGAAAAGTTGAGTCTTCAAACTCTGTGAGGGCTTGGCAAACATCTATTGACTATCCCAAACTCCATCTAACTCATGTGTTTCATGAAAACATCTACTACTTGGCCTACAAGTTCTTATAAACCGAGAAGGGACAAATGAGCTCACAAATCTTAAACCAAGATAACTTGAGTCTTCAAACTCTGTGAGGGCTTGGCAAACATCTATTGACTCTCCCAAACACCATCTAACTCATGTGTTTCATGAAATCACCTACTACTTGGCCAAGAAGTTCTTATAAACCAAGATCAAATGAGAAGGAACAAATGGGGTTACAACTCTTAAACCAAGAAAACTTGAGTCTTCAAACTCTGTGAGGGCTTGGCAAACATCTATTGACTCTCCCAAACACCATCTAACTCATGTGTTTCATGAAAACACCTACTACTTGGCCTACAAGTTCTTATAAACCGAGACGGGACAAATGGGCTCACAAATCTTAAACCAAGATAACTTGAGACTTCAAACTCTGGGAGGGCTTGGCAAAGATCTATTGACTCTCCCAAACACCATCTAACTCATGTGTTTCATGAAAACACCTACTACTTGGCCTACAAATTCTTATAAACCGAGAAAGGACAAATGGGCTCACAAATCTTAAACCAAGATAACTTGAGTCTTCAAACTCTGTGAGGGCTTGGCAAACATCGATTGATTATCCCAAACTCCATCTAACTCATGTGTTTCATGAAAACACCTACTACTTGGCCTAAAAGTTCTTATAAACCGAGAAGGGACAAATGGGCTCACAAATTTTAAACCAAGAAAACTTGAGTCTTCAAACTCTGTGAGGGCTTGGCAAACATCTATTGACTCTCCCAAACACCATCTATCTCATGTGTTTCATGAAAACACCTACTACTTGGCCTACAAGTTCTTATAATCCAAGATCAACCGAGAAGGAACAAATGGGGCTACAACTCTTAAACCAAGATAACTTGAGTGTTCAAACACCGTGAGGGCTTGGCAAACATCTATTGACTCTCCCAAACACCATCTAACTCATGTTTTTCATGAAAACACCTACTACTTGGCCAAGAAATTCTTATAATCCAAGATCAACCGAGAAGGAACAAATGGGGTTACAACTCTTAAACCAGGATAACTTGAGTCTTCAAACTCGTGAGGGCTTGGCAAACATCTATTGACTATCCCAAACACCCTCTAACTCATGTGTTTCATGAAAACACCTACTACTTGGCCTAGAAGTTCTTATAAACCGAGAAGGGACAAATGGGCTCACAAATCTTAAACCAAGAAAACTTGAGTCTTCAAACTCTGTGAGGGCTTGGCAAAGATCTATTGACTCTCCCAAACACCCTCTAACTCATGTGTTTCATGAAAACACCTACAACTTGGCCTACAAGTTCTTATAAACCGAGAAGGGACAAATGGGCTCACAAATCTTAAACCAACATAACTTGAGTCGTCAAACACCGTGAGGGCTTGGCAAACATCTATTGACTATCCCAAACTCCATCAAACTCATGTGTTTCATGAAAACACCTACTACTTGGCCTACAAGATCTTATAAACCGAGAAGGGACAAATGAGCTCACAAATCTTAAACCAAGATAACTTGAGTCTTCAAACTCTGTGAGGGCTTGGCAAACATCTATTGACTCTCCCAAACACCATCTAACTCATGTGTTTCATGAAAACACCTACTACTTGGCCAAGAAATTCTTATAATCCAAGATCAACCGAGAAGGAACAAATGGGGTTACAACTCTTAAACCAGGATAACTTGAGTCTTCAAACTCTGTGAGGGCTTGGCAAACATCTATTGACTATCCCAAACACCCTCTAACTCATGTGTTTCATGAAAACACCTACTACTTGGCCTAGAAGTTCTTATAAACCGAGAAGGGACAAATGGGCTCACAAATCTTAAACCAAGAAAAGTTGAGTCTTCAAACTCTGTGAGGGCTTGGCAAACATCTATTGACTATCCCAAACTCCATCTAACTCATGTGTTTCATGAAAACATCTACTACTTGGCCTACAAGTTCTTATAAACCGAGAAGGGACAAATGAGCTCACAAATCTTAAACCAAGATAACTTGAGTCTTCAAACTCTGTGAGGGCTTGGCAAACATCTATTGACTCACCCAAACACCATCTAACTCATGTGTTTCATGAAATCACCTACTACTTGGCCAAGAAGTTCTTATAAACCAAGATCAAATGAGAAGGAACAAATGGGGTTACAACTCTTAAACCAAGAAAACTTGAGTCTTCAAACACCACGAGGGCTTGGCAAACATCTATTGACTCTCCCAAACACCATCTAACTCATCTGTTTCATGAAAACTCCTACTACTTGGCCTACAAGTTCTTATAAACCGAGAAGGGACAAATGGGCTCACAAATCTTAAACCAAGATAACTTGAGTCTTCAAACTCTGTGAGGGCTTGGCAAACATGTATTGACTCTCCCAAACACCATCTAACTCATGTGTTTCATGAAAACACCTACTACTTGGCCTACAAGTTCTTATAAACCAAGAAGGGACAAATGGGCTCACAAATCTTAAACCAAGAAAACTTGAGTCTTCAAACTCTGTGAGGGCTTGGCAAACATCTATTGACTATCCCAAACTCCATCTAACTCATGTGTTCCATGAAAACACCTACTACTTGGCCTACAAGTTCTTATAAACCGAGAAGGGACAAATGGGCTCACAAATCTTAAACCAAGATAACTTGAGTCTTCAAACATTGTGAGGGCTTGGCAAACATCTATTGACTCTCCCAAACACCATCTAACTCATGTGTTTCATGAAAACACCTACCTCTTGGCCTACAAGTTCTTATAAACCGAGACGGGACAAATGGGCTCACAAATCTTAAACCAAGATAACTTGAGACTTCAAACTCTGGGAGGGCTTGGCAAAGATCTATTGACTCTCCCAAACACCCTCTAACTCATGTGTTTCATGAAAACACCTTCTACTTGGCCTATAAGTTCTTATAATCCAAGATCAACCGAGAAGGAACTAATGGGGTTAGAACTCTTGAACCAAGATAACTTGAGTCTTCAAACACCGTGAGGGCTTGTTAAACATCTATTGATTCTCCCAAACACCATCTAACTCATGTGTTTCATGAAATCACCTACTACTTGGCCAAGAAGTTCTTATAATCCAAGATCAACCGAGATGGAACAAATGGGGTTACAACTCATAAACCAAGATAACTTGAGTCTTCAAACACCATGAGGGCTTGGCAAACATCTATTGACTCTCCCAAACACCATCTAACTCATCTGTTTCATGAAAACACCTACTACTTGGCCTACAAGTTCTTATAAACCGAGAAGGGACAAATGGGCTCACAAATCTTAAACCAATATAACTTGAGTCTTCAAACTCTGTGAGGGCTTGGCAAACATCTATTGACTATCCCAAACACCCTCTAACTCATGTGTTTCATGAAAACACCTACTACTTGGCCTAGAAGTTCTTATAAACCGAGAAGGGACAAATGGGCTCACAAATCTTAAACCAAGAAAACTTGAGTCTTCAAACTCTGTGAGGGCTTGGCAAACTTCTATTGACTATCCCAAACTCCATCAAACTCATGTGTTTCATGAAAACACCTACTACTTGGCCTACAAGATCTTATAAACCGAGAAGGGACAAATGAGCTCACAAATCTTAAACCAAGATAACTTGAGTCTTCAAACTCTGTGAGGGCTTGGCAAACATCTATTGACTCTCCCAAACACCATCTAACTCATTTGTTTCATGAAAACATCTACTACTTGGCCTACAAGTTCTTATAAACCGAGACGGGACAAATGGGCTCACAAATCTTAAACCAAGATAACTTGAGACTTCAAACTCTGGGAGGGCTTGGCAAAGATCTATTGACTCTCCCAAACACCCTCTAACTCATGTGTTTCATGAAAACACCTTCTACTTGGCCTATAAGTTCTTATAATCCAAGATCAACCGAGAAGGAACAAATGGGGTTACAACTCTTAAACCAAGATAACTTGAGTCTTCAAACACCGTGAGGGCTTGGCAAACATCTATTGATTCTCCCAAACACCATCTAACTCATGTGTTTCATGAAATCACCTACTACTTGGCCAAGAAGTTCTTATAATCCAAGATCAACCGAGAAGGAACAAATGGGGTTACAACTCTTAAACCAGGATAACTTGAGTCTTCAAACTCTGTGAGGGCTTGGCAAACATCTATTGACTATCCCAAACACCCTCTAACTCATGTGTTTCATGAAAACACCTACTACTTGGCCTAGAAGTTCTTATAAACCGAGAAGGGACAAATGGGCTCACAAATCTTAAACCAAGAAAACTTGAGTCTTCAAACTCTGTGAGGGCTTGGCAAACATCTATTGACTATCCCAAACTCCATCAAACTCATGTGTTTCATGAAAACACCTACTACTTGGCCTACAAGATCTTATAAACCGAGAAGGGACAAATGAGCTCACAAATCTTAAACCAAGATAACTTGAGTCTTCAAACTCTGTGAGGGCTTGGCAAACATCTATTGACTCTCCCAAACACCATCTAACTCATTTGTTTCATGAAAACATCTACTACTTGGCCTACAAGTTCTTATAAACCGAGACGGGACAAATGGGCTCACAAATCTTAAACCAAGATAACTTGAGACTTCAAACTCACAGGAGGGCTTGGCAAAGATCTATTGACTCTCCCAAACACCCTCTAACTCATGTGTTTCATGAAAACACCTTCTACTTGGCCTATAAGTTCTTATAATCCAAGATCAACTGAGAAGGAACAAATGGGGTTACAACTCTTAAACCAAGATAACTTGAGTCTTCAAACACCGTGAGGGCTTGGCAAACATCTATTGATTCTCCCAAACACCATCTAACTCATGTGTTTCATGAAATCACCTACTACTTGGCCAAGAAGTTCTTATAATCCAAGATCAACCGAGAAGGAACAAATGGGGTTACAACTCTTAAACCGGGATAACTTGAGTCTTCAAACTCGTGAGGGCTTGGCAAATATCTATTGACTATCCCAAACACCCTCTAACTCATGTGTTTCATGAAAACACCTACTACTTGGCCTAGAAGTTCTTATAAACCGAGAAGGGACAAATGGGCTCACAAATCTTAAACCAAGAAAACTTGAGTCTTCAAACTCTGTGAGGGCTTGGCAAACATCTATTGACTCTCCCAAACACCATCTAACTCATGTGTTTCATGAAAACACCTACTACTTGGCCTACAAGTTCTTATAAACCGAGACGGGACAAATGGGCTCACAAATCTTAAACCAAGATAACTTGAGACTTCAAACTGCAGGAGGGCTTGGCAAAGATCTATTGACTCTCCCAAACACCATCTAACTCATGTGTTTCATGAAAACACCTACTACTTGGCCTACAAATTCTTATAAACCGAGAAAGGACAAATGGGCTCACAAATCTTAAACCAAGATAACTTGAGTCTTCAAACTCTGTGAGGGCTTGGCAAACATCGATTGATTATCCCAAACTCCATCTAACTCATGTGTTTCATGAAAACACCTACTACTTGGCCTAAAAGTTCTTATAAACCGAGAAGGGACAAATGGGCTCACAAATTTTAAACCAAGAAAACTTGAGTCTTCAAACTCTGTGAGGGCTTGGCAAACATCTGTTGACTCTCCCAAACACCATCTAACTCATGTGTTTCATGAAAACACCTACTACTTGGCCTACAAGTTCTTATAATCCAAGATCAACCGAGAAGGAACAAATGGGGCTACAACTCTTAAACCAAGATAACTGGAGTGTTCAAACACCGTGAGGGCTTGGCAAACATCTATTGATTCTCCCAAACACCATCTAACTCATGTGTTTCATGAAAACACCTACTACTTGGCCAAGAAATTCTTATAATCCAAGATCAACCGAGAAGGAACAAATGGGGTTACAACTCTTAAACCAGGATAACTTGAGTCTTCAAACTCTGTGAGGGCTTGGCAAACATCTATTGACTATCCCAAACACCCTCTAACTCATGTGTTTCATGAAAACACCTACTACTTGGCCTAGAAGTTCTTATAAACCGAGAAGGGACAAATGGGCTCACAAATCTTAAACCAAGAAAACTTGAGTCTTCAAACTCTGTGAGGGCTTGGCAAACATCTATTGACTATCCCAAACTCCATCAAACTCATGTGTTTCATGAAAACACCTACTACTTGGCCTACAAGATCTTATAAACCGAGAAGGGACAAATGAGCTCACAAATCTTAAACCAAGATAACTTGAGTCTTCAAACTCTGTGAGGGCTTGGCAAACATCTATTGACTCTCCCAAACACCATCTAACTCATTTGTTTCATGAAAACATCTACTACTTGGCCTACAAGTTCTTATAAACCGAGACGGGACAAATGGGCTCACAAATCTTAAACCAAGATAACTTGAGACTTCAAACTCTGGGAGGGCTTGGCAAAGATCTATTGACTCTCCCAAACACCCTCTAACTCATGTGTTTCATGAAAACACCTTCTACTTGGCCTATAAGTTCTTATAATCCAAGATCAACTGAGAAGGAACAAATGGGGTTACAACTCTTAAACCAAGATAACTTGAGTCTTCAAACACCGTGAGGGCTTGGCAAACATCTATTGATTCTCCCAAATACCATCTAACTCATGTGTTTCATGAAATCACCTACTACTTGGCCAAGAAGTTCTTATAATCCAAGATCAACCGAGAAGGAACAAATGGGGTTACAACTCTTAAACCAGGATAACTTGAGTCTTCAAACTCTGTGAGGGCTTGGCAAACATCTATTGACTATCCCAAACACCCTCTAACTCATGTGTTTCATGAAAACACCTACTACTTGGCCTAGAAGTTCTTATAAACCGAGAAGGGACAAATGGGCTCACAAATCTTAAACCAAGAAAACTTGAGTCTTCAAACTCTGTGAGGGCTTGGCAAACATCTATTGACTCTCCCAAACACCATCTAACTCATGTGTTTCATGAAAACACCTACTACTTGGCCTAGAAGTTCTTATAAACCGAGAAGGGACAAATGGGCTCACAAATCTTAAACCAAGAAAACTTGAGTCTTCAAACTCTGTGAGGGCTTGGCAAACATCTATTGACTATCCCAAACTCCATCAAACTCATGTGTTTCATGAAAACACCTACTACTTGGCCTACAAGATCTTATAAACCGAGAAGGGACAAATGAGCTCACAAATCTTAAACCAAGATAACTTGAGTCTTCAAACTCTGTGAGGGCTTGGCAAACATCTATTGACTCTCCCAAACACCATCTAACTCATGTGTTTCATGAAAACACCTACTACTTGGCCAAGAAGTTCTTATAAACCATGATCAAATGAGAAGGAACAAATGGGGTTACAACTCTTAAACCAAGAAAACTTGAGTCTTCAAACACCATGAGGGCTTGGCAAACATCTATTGACTCTCCCAAACACCATCTAACTCATCTGTTTCATGAAAACTCCTACTACTTGGCCTACAAGTTCTTATATACCGAGAAGGGACAAATGGGCTCACAAATCTTAAACCAAGATAACTTGAGTCTTCAAACTCTGTGAGGGCTTGGCAAACATGTATTGACTCTCCCAAACACCATCTAACTCATGTGTTTCATGAAAACACCTACTACTTGGCCTACAAGTTCTTATAAACCAAGAAGGGACAAATGGGCTCACAAATCTTAAACCAAGAAAACTTGAGTCTTCAAACTCTGTGAGGGCTTGGCAAACATCTATTGACTCTCCCAAACACCATCTAACTCATGTTTTTCATGAAAACACCTACTACTTGGCCAAGAAATTCTTATAATCCAAGATCAACCGAGAAGGAACAAATGGGGTTACAACTCTTAAACCAGGATAACTTGAGTCTTCAAACTCTGTGAGGGCTTGGCAAACATCTATTGACTATCCCAAACACCCTCTAACTCATGTGTTTCATGAAAACACCTACTACTTGGCCTAGAAGTTCTTATAAACCGAGAAGGGACAAATGGGCTCACAAATCTTAAACCAAGAAAACTTGAGTCTTCAAACTCTGTGAGGGCTTGGCAAACATCTATTGACTATCCCAAACTCCATCTAACTCATGTGTTTCATGAAAACATCTACTACTTGGGCTACAAGTTCTTATAAACCGAGAAGGGACAAATGAGCTCACAAATCTTAAACCAAGATAACTTGAGTCTTCAAACTCTGTGAGGGCTTGGCAAACATCTATTGACTCTCCCAAACACCATCTAACTCATGTGTTTCATGAAAACATCTACTACTTGGCCTACAAGTTCTTATAAACCTAGACGGGACAAATGGGCTCACAAATCTTAAACCAAGATAACTTGAGACTTCAAACTCTGGGAGGGCTTGGCAAAGATCTATTGACTCTCCCAAACACCCTCTAACTCATGTGTTTCATGAAAACACCTTCTACTTGGCCTATAAGTTCTTATAATCCAAGATTAACCGAGAAGGAACAAATGGGGTTACAACCCTTAAACCAAGATAACTTGAGTCTTCAAACACCGTGAGGGCTTGGCAAACATCTATTGATTCTCCCAAACACCATCTAACTCATGTGTTTCATGAAATCACCTAGTACTTGGCCAAGAAGTTCTTATAATCCAAGATCAACCGAGAAGGAACAAATGGGGTTACAACTCTTAAACCAGGATAACTTGAGTCTTCAAACTCTGTGAGGGCTTGGCAAACATCTATTGACTCTCCCAAACACCCTCTAACTCATGTGTTTCATGAAAACACCTACTACTTGGCCTAGAAGTTCTTATAAACCGAGAAGGGACAAATGGGCTCACAAATCTTAAACCAAGAAAACTTGAGTCTTCAAACTCTGTGTGGGCTTGGCAAACATCTATTGACTCTCCCAAACACCATCTAACTCATGTGTTTCATGAAAACACCTACAACTTGGCCTAGAAGTTCTTAAAAATCGAGAAGGGACAAATGGGCTCACAAATCTTAAACCAAGATAACTTGAGTCTTCAAACACCGTGAGGGCTTGGCAAACATCTATTGATTCTCCAAAACACCATCTAACTTATGTGTTTCATGAAATCACCTTCTACGTGGCCAAGAAGTTCTTATAATCTAAGATCAATCGAGAAGGAACAAATGGGGTTACAACTCTTAAACCAAGATGACTTGAGTATTCAAACTCTGTGAGGGCTTGGCAAACATCTATTGACTATCCGAAACTCCATCTAACTCATGTATTTCATGAAAACACCTACTACTTGGCCAAGAAGTTCTTATAAACCAAGATCAAATGAGAAGGAACAAATGGGGTTACAACTCTTAAACCAAGAAAACTTGAGTCTTCAAACACCATGAGGGCTTGGCAAACATCTATTGACTCTCCCAAACACCATCTAACTCATCTGTTTCATGAAAACACCTACTACTTGGCCTACAAGTTCTTATAAACCGAGACGGGACAAATGGGCTCACAAATCTTAAACCAAGATAACTTGAGACTTCAAACTCTGGGAGGGCTTGGCAAAGATCTATTGACTCTCCCAAACACCATCTAACTCATGTGTTTCATGAAAACACCTACTACTTGGCCTACAAATTCTTATAAACCGAGAAAGGACAAATGGGCTCACAAATCTTAAACCAAGATAACTTGAGTCTTCAAACTCTGTGAGGGCTTGGCAAACATCGATTGATTATCCGAAACTCCATCTAACTCATGTGTTTCATGAAAACACCTACTACTTGGCCTACAAATTCTTATAAACCGAGAAAGGACAAATGGGCTCACAAATCTTAAACCAAGATAACTTGAGTCTTCAAACTCTGTGAGGGCTTGGCAAACATCGATTGATTATCCCAAACTCCATCTAACTCATGTGTTTCATGAAAACACCTACTACTTGGCCTAAAAGTTCTTATAAACCGAGAAGGGACAAATGGGCTCACAAATTTTAAACCAAGAAAACTTGAGTCTTCAAACTCTGTGAGGGCTTGGCAAACATCTATTGACTCTCCCAAACACCATCTAACTCATGTGTTTCATGAAAACACCTACTACTTGGCCTACAAGTTCTTATAATCCAAGATCATCCGAGAAGGAACAAATGGGGCTAAAACTCTTAAACCAAGATAACTGGAGTGTTCAAACACCGTGAGGGCTTGGCAAACATCTATTGATTCTCCCAAACACCATCTAACTCATGTGTTTCATGAAAACACCTACTACTTGGCCAAGAAATTCTTATAATCCAAGATCAACCGAGAAGGAACAAATGGGGTTACAACTCTTAAACCAGGATAACTTGAGTCTTCAAACTCTGTGAGGGCTTGGCAAACATCTATTGACTATCCCAAACACCCTCTAACTCATGTGTTTCATGAAAACACCTACTACTTGGCCTAGAAGTTCTTATAAACCGAGAAGGGACAAATGGGCTCACAAATCTTAAACCAAGAAAACTTGAGTCTTCAAACTCTGTGAGGGCTTGGCAAACATCTATTGACTATCCCAAACTCCATCTAACTCATGTGTTTCATGAAAACACCTACTACTTGGCCTACAAGATCTTATAAACCGAGAAGGGACAAATGAGCTCACAAATCTTAAACCAAGATAACTTGAGTCTTCAAACTCTGTGAGGGCTTGGCAAACATCTATTGACTCTCCCAAACACCATCTAACTCATTTGTTTCATGAAAAGATCTACTACTTGGCCTACAAGTTCTTATAAACCGAGACGGGACAAATGGGCTCACAAATCTTAAACCAAGATAACTTGAGACTTCAAACTCTGGGAGGGCTTGGCAAAGATCTATTGACTCTCCCAAACACCCTCTAACTCATGTGTTTCATGAAAACACCTTCTACTTGGCCTATAAGTTCTTATAATCCAAGATCAACTGAGAAGGAACAAATGGGGTTACAACTCTTAAACCAAGATAACTTGAGTCTTCACACACCGTGAGGGCTTGGCAAACATCTATTGATTCTCCCAAACACCATCTAACTCATGTGTTTCATGAAATCACCTACTACTTGGCCAAGAAGTTCTTATAATCCATTATCAACCAGAGAAGGAACAAATGGGGTTACAACTCTTAAACCAGGATAACTTGAGTCTTCAAACTCGTGAGGGCTTGGCAAACATCTATTGACTATCCCAAACACCCTCTAACTCATGTGTTTCATGAAAACACCTACTACTTGGCCTAGAAGTTCTTATAAACCGAGAAGGGACAAATGGGCTCACAAATCTTAAACCAAGAAAACTTGAGCCTTCAAACTCTGTGAGGGCTTGGCAAACATCTATTGACTCTCCCAAACACCATCTAACTCATGTGTTTCATGAAAACACCTACTACTTGGCCTACAAGTTCTTATAAACCGAGACGGGACAAATGGGCTCACAAATCTTAAACCAAGATAACTTGAGACTTCAAACTCTGGGAGGGCTTGGCAAAGATCTATTGACTCTCCCAAACACCATCTAACTCATGTGTTTCATGAAAACACCTACTACTTGGCCTACAAATTCTTATAAACCGAGAAAGGACAAATGGGCTCACAAATCTTAAACCAAGATAACTTGAGTCTTCAAACTCTGTGAGGGCTTGGCAAACATCGATTGATTATCCCAAACTCCATCTAACTCATGTGTTTCATGAAAACACCTACTACTTGGCCTAAAAGTTCTTATAAACCGAGAAGGGACAAATGGGCTCACAAATTTTAAACCAAGAAAACTTGAGTCTTCAAACTCTGTGAGGGCTTGGCAAACATCTATTGACTCTCCCAAACACCATCTAACTCATGTGTTTCATGAAAACACCTACTACTTGGCCTACAAGTTCTTATAATCCAAGATCATCCGAGAAGGAACAAATGGGGCTACAACTCTTAAACCAAGATAACTTGAGTGTTCAAACACCGTGAGGGCTTGGCAAACATCTATTGACTCTCCAAACACCATCTAACTCATGTTTTTCATGAAAACACCTACTACTTGGCCAAGAAATTCTTATAATCCAAGATCAACCGAGAAGGAACAAATGGGGTTACAACTCTTAAACCAGGATAACTTGAGTCTTCAAACTCTGTGAGGGCTTGGCAAACATCTATTGACTATCCCAAACACCCTCTAACTCATGTGTTTCATGAAAACACCTACTACTTGGCCTAGAAGTTCTTATAAACCGAGAAGGGACAAATGGGCTCACAAATCTTAAACCAAGAAAACTTGAGTCTTCAAACTCTGTGAGGGCTTGGCAAACATCTATTGACTATCCCAAACTCCATCTAACTCATGTGTTTCATGAAAACATCTACGACTTGGCCTACAAGTTCTTATAAACCGAGAAGGGACAAATGAGCTCACAAATCTTAAACCAAGAAAACTTGAGTCTTCAAACTCTGTGAGGGCTTGGCAAACATCTATTGACTCTCCCAAACACCATCTAACTCATGTGTTTCATGAAAACACCTACTACTTGGCCAAGAAGTTCTTATAAACCAAGATCAAATGAGAAGGAACAAATGGGGTTACAACTCTTAAACCAAGAAAACTTGAGTCTTCAAACAACATGAGGGCTTGGCAAACATCTATTGACTCTCCCAAACACCATCTAACTCATCTGTTTCATGAAAACTCCTACTACTTGGCCTACAAGTTCTTATAAACCGAGAAGGGACAAATGGGCTCACAAATCTTAAACCAAGAAAACTTGAGTCTTCAAACTCTGTGAGGGCTTGGCAAACATCTATTGACTATCCCAAACTCCATCAAACTCATGTGTTTCATGAAAACACCTACTACTTGGCCTACAAGATCTTATAAACCGAGAAGGGACAAATGAGCTCACGAATCTTAAACCAAGATAACTTGAGTCTTCAAACTCTGTGAGGGCTTGGCAAACATCTATTGACTCTCCCAAACACCATCTAACTCATTTGTTTCATGAAAACATCTACTACTTGGCCTACAAGTTCTTATAAGCAGGAGACGGGACAAATGGGCTCACAAATCTTAAACCAAGATAACTTGAGACTTCAAACTCTGGGAGGGCTTGGCAAAGATCTATTGACTCTCCCAAACACCCTCTAACTCATGTGTTTCATGAAAACACCTACCTCTTGGCCTACAAGTTCTTATAAACCGAGACGGGACAAATGGGCTCACAAATCTTAAACCAAGATAACTTGAGACTTCAAACTGCAGGAGGGCTTGGCAAAGATCTATTGACTCTCCCAAACACCATCTAACTCATGTGTTTCATGAAAACACCTACTACTTGGCCTACAAATTCTTATAAACCGAGAAAGGACAAATGGGCTCACAAATCTTAAACCAAGATAACTTGAGTCTTCAAACTCTGTGAGGGCTTGGCAAACATCGATTGATTATCCCAAACTCCATCTAACTCATGTGTTTCATGAAAACACCTACTACTTGGCCTAAAAGTTCTTATAAACCGAGAAGGGACAAATGGGCTCACAAATTTTAAACCAAGAAAACTTGAGTCTTCAAACTCGTGAGGGCTTGGCAAACATCTATTGACTCTCCCAAACACCATCTAACTCATGTGTTTCATGAAAACACCTACTACTTGGCCTACAAGTTCTTATAATCCAAGATCAACCGAGAAGGAACAAATGGGGCTACAACTCTTAAACCAAGATAACTTGAGTGTTCAAACACCGTGAGGGCTTGGCAAACATCTATTGACTCTCCCAAACACCATCTAACTCATGTTTTTCATGAAAACACCTACTACTTGGCCAAGAAATTCTTATAATCCAAGATCAACCGAGAAGGAACAAATGGGGTTACAACTCTTAAACCAGGATAACTTGAGTCTTCAAACTCTGTGAGGGCTTGGCAAACATCTATTGACTATCCCAAACACCCTCTAACTCATGTGTTTCATGAAAACACCTACTACTTGGCCTAGAAGTTCTTATAAACCGAGAAGGGACAAATGGGCTCACAAATCTTAAACCAAGAAAACTTGAGTCTTCAAACTCTGTGAGGGCTTGGCAAACATCTATTGACTATCCCAAACTCCATCTAACTCATGTGTTTCATGAAAACATCTACTACTTGGCCTACAAGTTCTTATAAACCGAGAAGGGACAAATGAGCTCACAAATCTTAAACCAAGATAACTTGAGTCTTCAAACTCTGTGAGGGCTTGGCAAACATCTATTGACTCTCCCAAACACCATCTAACTCATGTGTTTCATGAAAACATCTACTACTTGGCCTACAAGTTCTTATAAACCTAGACGGGACAAATGGGCTCACAAATCTTAAACCAAGATAACTTGAGACTTCAAACTCTGGGAGGGCTTGGCAAAGATCTATTGACTCTCCCAAACACCCTCTAACTCATGTGTTTCATGAAAACACCTTCTACTTGGCCTATAAGTTCTTATAATCCAAGATTAACCGAGAAGGAACAAATGGGGTTACAACCCTTAAACCAAGATAACTTGAGTCTTCAAACACCGTGAGGGCTTGGCAAACATCTATTGATTCTCCCAAACACCATCTAACTCATGTGTTTCATGAAATCACCTAGTACTTGGCCAAGAAGTTCTTATAATCCAAGATCAACCGAGAAGGAACAAATGGGGTTACAACTCTTAAACCAGGATAACTTGAGTCTTCAAACTCTGTGAGGGCTTGGCAAACATCTATTGACTCTCCCAAACACCCTCTAACTCATGTGTTTCATGAAAACACCTACTACTTGGCCTAGAAGTTCTTATAAACCGAGAAGGGACAAATGGGCTCACAAATCTTAAACCAAGAAAACTTGAGTCTTCAAACTCTGTGAGGGCTTGGCAAACATCTATTGACTCTCCCAAACACCATCTAACTCATGTGTTTCATGAAAACACCTACAACTTGGCCTAGAAGTTCTTAAAAATCGAGAAGGGACAAATGGGCTCACAAATCTTAAACCAAGATAACTTGAGTCTTCAAACACCGTGAGGGCTTGGCAAACATCTATTGATTCTCCAAAACACCATCTAACTTATGTGTTTCATGAAATCACCTACTACGTGGCCAAGAAGTTCTTATAATCTAAGATCAATCGAGAAGGAACAAATGGGGTTACAACTCTTAAACCAAGATGACTTGAGTATTCAAACTCTGTGAGGGCTTGGCAAACATCTATTGACTATCCGAAACTCCATCTAACTCATGTATTTCATGAAAACACCTACTACTTGGCCAAGAAGTTCTTATAAACCAAGATCAAATGAGAAGGAACAAATGGGGTTACAACTCTTAAACCAAGAAAACTTGAGTCTTCAAACACCATGAGGGCTTGGCAAACATCTATTGACTCTCCCAAACACCATCTAACTCATCTGTTTCATGAAAACACCTACTACTTGGCCTACAAGTTCTTATAAACCGAGACGGGACAAATGGGCTCACAAATCTTAAACCAAGATAACTTGAGACTTCAAACTCTGTGAGGGCTTGGCAAAGATCTATTGACTCTCCCAAACACCATCTAACTCATGTGTTTCATGAAAACACCTACTACTTGGCCTACAAATTCTTATAAACCGAGAAAGGACAAATGGGCTCACAAATCTTAAACCAAGATAACTTGAGTCTTCAAACTCTGTGAGGGCTTGGCAAACATCGATTGATTATCCGAAACTCCATCTAACTCATGTGTTTCATGAAAACACCTACTACTTGGCCTAAAAGTTCTTATAAACCGAGAAGGGACAAATGGGCTCACAAATTTTAAACCAAGAAAACTTGAGTCTTCAAACTCTGTGAGGGCTTGGCAAACATCTATTGACTCTCCCAAACACCATCTAACTCATGTGTTTCATGAAAACACCTACTACTTGGCCTACAAGTTCTTATAATCCAAGATCATCCGAGAAGGAACAAATGGGGCTACAACTCTTAAACCAAGATAACTGGAGTGTTCAAACACCGTGAGGGCTTGGCAAACATCTATTGATTCTCCCAAACACCATCTAACTCATGTGTTTCATGAAAACACCTACTACTTGGCCAAGAAATTCTTATAATCCAAGATCAACCGAGAAGGAACAAATGGGGTTACAACTCTTAAACCAGGATAACTTGAGTCTTCAAACTCTGTGAGGGCTTGGCAAACATCTATTGACTATCCCAAACACCCTCTAACTCATGTGTTTCATGAAAACACCTACTACTTGGCCTAGAAGTTCTTATAAACCGAGAAGGGACAAATGGGCTCACAAATCTTAAACCAAGAAAACTTGAGTCTTCAAACTCTGTGAGGGCTTGGCAAACATCTATTGACTATCCCAAACTCCATCTAACTCATGTGTTTCATGAAAACACCTACTACTTGGCCTACAAGATCTTATAAACCGAGAAGGGACAAATGAGCTCACAAATCTTAAACCAAGATAACTTGAGTCTTCAAACTCTGTGAGGGCTTGGCAAACATCTATTGACTCTCCCAAACACCATCTAACTCATCTGTTTCATGAAAACATCTACTACTTGGCCTACAAGTTCTTATAAACCGAGACGGGACAAATGGGCTCACAAATCTTAAACCAAGATAACTTGAGACTTCAAACTCTGGGAGGGCTTGGCAAAGATCTATTGACTCTCCCAAACACCCTCTAACTCATGTGTTTCATGAAAACACCTTCTACTTGGCCTATAAGTTCTTATAATCCAAGATCAAACGAGAAGGAACAAATGGGGTTACAACTCTTAAACCAAGATAACTTGAGTCTTCAAACACCGTGAGGGCTTGGCAAACATCTATTGATTCTCCCAAACACCATCTAACTCATGTGTTTCATGAAATCACCTACTACTTGGCCAAGAAGTTCTTATAATCCAAGATCAACCGAGAAGGAACAAATGGGGTTACAACTCTTAAACCAGGATAACTTGAGTCTTCAAACTCTGTGAGGGCTTGGCAAACATCTATTGACTATCCCAAACACCCTCTAACTCATGTGTTTCATGAAAACACCTACTACTTGGCCTAGAAGTTCTTATAAACCGAGAAGGGACAAATGGGCTCACAAATCTTAAACCAAGAAAACTTGAGTCTTCAAACTCTGTGAGGGCTTGGCAAACATCTATTGACTCTCCCAAACACCATCTAACTCATGTGTTTCATGAAAACACCTACTACTTGGCCTACAAGTTCTTATAAACCGAGACGGGACAAATGGGCTCACAAATCTTAAACCAAGATAACTTGAGACTTCAAACTCTGGGAGGGCTTGGCAAAGATCTATTGACTCTCCCAAACACCATCTAACTCATGTGTTTCATGAAAACACCTACTACTTGGCCTACAAATTCTTATAAACCGAGAAAGGACAAATGGGCTCACAAATCTTAAACCAAGATAACTTGAGTCTTCAAACTCTGTGAGGGCTTGGCAAACATCGATTGATTATCCCAAACTCCATCTAACTCATGTGTTTCATGAAAACACCTACTACTTGGCCTAAAAGTTCTTATAAACCGAGAAGGGACAAATGGGCTCACAAATTTTAAACCAAGAAAACTTGAGTCTTCAAACTCTGTGAGGGCTTGGCAAACATCTATTGACTCTCCCAAACACCATCTAACTCATGTGTTTCATGAAAACACCTACTACTTGGCCTACAAGTTCTTATAATCCAAGATCAACCGAGAAGGAACAAATGGGGCTACAACTCTTAAACCAAGATAACTTGAGTGTTCAAACACCGTGAGGGCTTGGCAAACATCTATTGACTCTCCCAAACACCATCTAACTCATGTTTTTCATGAAAACACCTACTACTTGGCCAAGAAATTCTTATAATCCAAGATCAACCGAGAAGGAACAAATGGGGTTACAACTCTTAAACCAGGATAACTTGAGTCTTCAAACTCTGTGAGGGCTTGGCAAACATCTATTGACTATCCCAAACACCCTCTAACTCATGTGTTTCATGAAAACACCTACTACTTGGCCTAGAAGTTCTTATAAACCGAGAAGGGACAAATGGGCTCACAAATCTTAAACCAAGAAAACTTGAGTCTTCAAACTCTGTGAGGGCTTGGCAAACATCTATTGACTATCCCAAACTCCATCTAACTCATGTGTTTCATGAAAACATCTACGACTTGGCCTACAAGTTCTTATAAACCGAGAAGGGACAAATGAGCTCACAAATCTTAAACCAAGATAACTTGAGTCTTCAAACTCTGTGAGGGCTTGGCAAACATCTATTGACTCTCCCAAACACCATCTAACTCATGTGTTTCATGAAAACACCTACTACTTGGCCAAGAAGTTCTTATAAACCAAGATCAAATGAGAAGGAACAAATGGGGTTACAACTCTTAAACCAAGAAAACTTGAGTCTTCAAACAACATGAGGGCTTGGCAAACATCTATTGACTCTCCCAAACACCATCTAACTCATCTGTTTCATGAAAACTCCTACTACTTGGCCTACAAGTTCTTATAAACCGAGAAGGGACAAATGGGCTCACAAATCTTAAACCAAGATAACTTGAGTCTTCAAACTCTGTGAGGGCTTGGCAAACATCTATTGACTCTCCCAAACACCATCTAACTCATGTGTTTCATGAAAACACCTACTACTTGGCCTACAAGTTCTTATAAACCAAGAAGGGACAAATGGGCTCACAAATCTTAAACCAAGAAAACTTGAGTCTTCAAACTCTGTGAGGGCTTGGCAAACATCTATTGACTATCCCAAACTCCATCTAACTCATGTGTTCTATGAAAACACCTACTACTTGGCCTACACGTTCTTATAAACCGAGAAGGGTCAAATGAGCTCACAAATCTTAAACCAAGATAACTTGAGTCTTCAAACTCTGTGAGGGCTTGGCAAACATCTATTGACTCTTCCAAACACCATCTAACTCATGTGTTTCATGAAAACACCTACTACTTGGCCTACAAGTTCTTATAAACCAAGAAGGGACAAATGGGCTCACAAATCTTAAACCAAGAAAACTTGAGTCTTCAAACTCTGTGAGGGCTTGGCAAACATCTATTGACTATCCCAAACTCCATCTAACTCATGTGTTCTATGAAAACACCTACTACTTGGCCTACACGTTCTTATAAACCGAGAAGGGTCAAATGAGCTCACAAATCTTAAACCAAGATAACTTGAGTCTTCAAACTCTGTGAGGGCTTGGCAAACATCTATTGACTCTTCCAAACACCATCTAACTCATGTGTTTCATGAAAACACCTACTACTTGGCCTACAAGTTCTTATAAACCGAGAAGGGACAAATGGGCTCACAAATCTTAAACCAAGATAACTTGAGTCTTCAAACTCTGTGAGGGCTTGGCAAACATGTATTGACTCTCCCAAACACCATCTAACTCATGTGTTTCATGAAAACACCTACTACTTGGCCTACAAGTTCTTATAAACCAAGAAGGGACAAATGGGCTCACAAATCTTAAACGAAGAACACTTGAGTCTTCAAACTCTGTGAGGGCTTGGCAAACATCTATTGACTATCCCAAACTCCATCTAACTCATGTGTTCCATGAAAACACCTACTACTTGGCCTACAAGTTCTTATAAACCGAGAAGGGACAAATGGGCTCACAAATCTTAAACCAAGATAACTTGAGTCTTCAAACACCGTGAGGGCTTGGCAAACATCTATTGACTCTCCCAAACACCATCTAACTCATGTGTTTCATGAAAACACCTACTACTTGGCCTACAAGTTCTTATAAACCGAGACGGGACAAATGGGCTCACAAATCTTAAACCAAGATAACTTGAGACTTCAAACTCTGGGAGGGCTTGGCAAAGATCTATTGACTCTCCCAAACACCCTCTAACTCATGTGTTTCATGAAAACACCTTCTACTTGGCCTATAAGTTCTTATAATCCAAGATCAACCGAGAAGGAACTAATGGGGTTAGAACTCTTGAACCAAGATAACTTGAGTCTTCAAAACACCGTGAGGGCTTGTTAAACATCTATTGATTCTCCCAAACACCATCTAACTCATGTGTTTCATGAAATCACCTACTACTTGGCCAAGAAGTTCTTATAATCCAAGATCAACCGAGATGGAACAAATGGGGTTACAACTCTTAAACCAAGATAACTTGAGTCTTCAAACACCATGAGGGCTTGGCAAACATCTATTGACTCTCCCAAACACCATCTAACTCATCTGTTTCATGAAAACACCTACTACTTGGCCTACAAGTTCTTATAAACCGAGAAGGGACAAATGGGCTCACAAATCTTAAACCAAGATAACTTGAGTCTTCAAACTCTGTGAGGGCTTGGCAAACATCTATTGACTATCCCAAACACCCTCTAACTCATGTGTTTCATGAAAACACCTACTACTTGGCCTAGAAGTTCTTATAAACCGAGAAGGGACAAATGGGCTCACAAATCTTAAACCAAGAAAACTTGAGTCTTCAAACTCTGTGAGGGCTTGGCAAACATCTATTGACTATCCCAAACTCCATCTAACTCATGTGTTTCATGAAAACACCTACTACTTGGCCTACAAGATCTTATAAACCGAGAAGGGACAAATGAGCTCACAAATCTTAAACCAAGATAACTTGAGTCTTCAAACTCTGTGAGGGCTTGGCAAACATCTATTGACTCTCCCAAACACCATCTAACTCATTTGTTTCATGAAAACATCTACTACTTGGCCTACAAGTTCTTATAAACCGAGACGGGACAAATGGGCTCACAAATCTTAAACCAAGATTACTTGAGACTTCAAACTCTGGGAGGGCTTGGCAAAGATCTATTGACTCTCCCAAACACCCTCTAACTCATGTGTTTCATGAAAACACCTTCTACTTGGCCTATAAGTTCTTATAATCCAAGATCAACCGAGAAGGAACAAATGGGGTTACAACTCTTAAACCAAGATAACTTGAGTCTTCAAACACCGTGAGGGCTTGGCAAACATCTATTGATTCTCCCAAACACCATCTAACTCATGTGTTTCATGAAATCACCTACTACTTGGCCAAGAAGTTCTTATAATCCAAGATCAACCGAGAAGGAACAAATGGGGTTACAACTCTTAAACCAGGATAACTTGAGTCTTCAAACTCTGTGAGGGCTTGGCAAACATCTATTTACTATCCCAAACACCCTCTAACTCATGTGTTTCATGAAAACACCTACTACTTGGCCTAGAAGTTCTTATAAACCGAGAAGGGACAAATGGGCTCACAAATCTTAAACCAAGAAAACTTGAGTCTTCAAACTCTGTGAGGGCTTGGCAAACATCTATTGACTATCCCAAACTCCATCTAACTCATGTGTTTCATGAAAACACCTACTACTTGGCCTAGAAGTTCTTATAAACCGAGAAGGGACAAATGGGCTCACAAATCTTAAACCAAGAAAACTTGAGTCTTCAAACACTGTGAGGGCTTGGCAAACATCTATTGACTATCCCAAACACCATCTAACTCATGTGTTTCATGAAAACACCTACTACATGGCCTACAAATTCTTATAAACCGAGAAAGGACAAATGGGCTCACAAATCTTAAACCAAGATAACTTGAGTCTTCAAACTCTGTGAGGGCTTGGCAAACATCGATTGATTATCCCAAACTCCATCTAACTCATGTGTTTCATGAAAACACCTACTACTTGGCCTAAAAGTTCTTATAAACCGAGAAGGGACAAATGGGCTCACAAATTTTAAACCAAGAAAACTTGAGTCTTCAAACTCTGTGAGGGCTTGGCAAACATCTATTGACTCTCCCAAACACCATCTAACTCATGTGTTTCATGAAAACACCTACTACTTGGCCTACAAGTTCTTATAATCCAAGATCAACCGAGAAGGAACAAATGGGGCTACAACTCTTAAACCAAGATAACTTGAGTGTTCAAACACCGTGAGGGCTTGGCAAACATCTATTGACTCTCCCAAACACCATCTAACTCATGTTTTTCATGAAAACACCTACTACTTGGCCAAGAAATTCTTATAATCCAAGATCAACCGAGAAGGAACAAATGGGGTTACAACTCTTGAACCATGATAACTTGAGTCTTCAAACTCTGTGAGGGCTTGGCAAACATCTATTGACTATCCCAAACACCCTCTAACTCATGTGTTTCATGAAAACACCTACTACTTGGCCTAGAAGTTCTTATAAACCGAGAAGGGACAAATGGGCTCACAAATCTTAAACCAAGAAAACTTGAGTCTTCAAACTCTGTGAGGGCTTGTCAAACATCTATTGACTATCCCAAACTCCATCTAACTCATGTGTTTCATGAAAACATCTACTACTTGGCCTACAAGTTCTTATAAACCGAGAAGGGACAAATGAGCTCACAAATCTTAAACCAAGATAACTTGAGTCTTCAAACTCTGTGAGGGCTTGGCAAACATCTATTGACTCTCCCAAACACCATCTAACTCATGTGTTTCATGAAAACACCTACTACTTGGCCATGAAGTTCTTATAAACCAAGATCAAATGAGAAGGAACAAATGGGGTTACAACTCTTAAACCAAGAAAACTTGAGTCTTCAAACACCATGAGGGCTTGGCAAACATCTATTGACTCTCCCAAACACCATCTAACTCATCTGTTTCATGAAAACTCCTACTACTTGGCCTACAAGTTCTTATAAACCGAGAAGGGACAAATGGGCTCACAAATCTTAAACCAAGATAACTTGAGTCTTCAAACTCTGTGAGGGCTTGGCAAACATGTATTGACTCTCCCAAACACCATCTAACTCATGTGTTTCATGAAAACACCTACTACTTGGCCTACAAGTTCTTATAAACCAAGAAGGGACAAATGGGCTCACAAATCTTAAACCAAGAAAACTTGAGTCTTCAAACTCTGTGAGGGCTTGGCAAACATCTATTGACTATCCCAAACTCCATCTAACTCATGTGTTCCATGAAAACACCTACTACTTGGCCTACAAGTTCTTATAAACCGAGAAGGGACAAATGGGCTCACAAATCTTAAACCAAGATAACTTGAGCCTTCAAACACTGTGAGGGCTTGGCAAACATCTATTGACTCTCCCAAACACCATCTAACTCATGTGTTTCATGAAAACACCTACCTCTTGGCCTACAAGTTCTTATAAACCGAGACGGGACAAATGGGCTCACAAATCTTAAACCAAGATAACTTGAGACTTCAAACTCTGGGAGGGCTTGGCAAACATCTATTGACTCTCCCAAACACCCTCGAACTCATGTGTTTCATGAAAACACCTTCTACTTGGCCTATAAGTTCTTATAATCCAAGATCAACCGAGAAGGAACTAATGGGGTTAGAACTCTTGAACCAAGATAACTTGAGTCTTCAAACACCGTGAGGGCTTGTTAAACATCTATTGATTCTCCCAAACACCATCTAACTCATGTGTTTCATGAAATCACCTACTACTTGGCCAAGAAGTTCTTATAATCCAAGATCAACAGAGATGGAACAAATGGGGTTACAACTCTTAAACCAAGATAACTTGTGTCTTCAAACACCATGAGGGCTTGGCAAACATCTATTGACTCTCCCAAACACCATCTAACTCATCTGTTTCATGAAAACACCTACTACTTGGCCTACAAGTTCTTATAAACCGAGAAGGGACAAATGGGCTCACAAATCTTAAACCAAGATAACTTGAGTCTTCAAACTCTGTGAGGACTTGACAAACATCTATTGACTATCCCAAACTCCATCTAACTCATGTGTTTCATGAAAACACCTACTACTTGGCCTAGAAGTTCTTATAATCCAAGATCAACCGAGAAGGAACAAATGGGCTTACAACTCTTAAACCAAGAAAACTTGAGTCTTCAAACACCCTGAGGGCTTGGCAAATATCTATTGACTCTCCCAAACACCATCTAACTCATCTGTTTCATGAAAACTCCTACTACTTGGCCTACAAGTTCTTATAAACCGAGAAGGGACAAATGAGCTCACAAATCTTAAACCAAGAAAACTTGAGTCTTCAAACTCTGTGAGGGCTTGGCAAACATCTATTGACTCTCCCAAACACCATCTAACTCATGTGTTTCATGAAAACATCTACTACTTGGCCTACAAGTTCTTATAAACCGAGACGGGACAAATGGGCTCACAAATCTTAAACCAAGATAACTTGAGACTTCAAACTCTGGGAGGGCTTGGCAAAGATCTATTGACTCTCCCAAACACCCTCTAACTCATGTGTTTCATGAAAACACCTTCTACTTGGCCTATAAGTTCTTATAATCCAAGATCAACCGAGAAGGAACAAATGGGGTTACAACTCTTAAACCAAGATAACTTGAGTCTTCAAACACCGTGAGGGCTTGGCAAACATCTATTGATTCTCCCAAACACCATCTAACTCATGTGTTTCATGAAATCACCTAGTACTTGGCCAAGAAGTTCTTATAATCCAAGATCAACCGAGAAGGAACAAATGGGGTTACAACTCTTAAACCAGGATAACTTGAGTCTTCAAACTCTGTGAGGGCTTGGCAAACATCTATTGACTATCCCAAACACCCTCTAACTCATGTGTTTCATGAAAACACCTACTACTTGGCCTAGAAGTTCTTATAAACCGAGAAGGGACAAATGGGCTCACAAATCTTAAACCAAGAAAACTTGAGTCTTCAAACTCTGTGAGGGCTTGGCAAACATCTATTGACTCTCCCAAACACCATCTAACTCATGTGTTTCATGAAAACACCTACTACTTGGCCTACAAGTTCTTATAAACCGAGACGGGACAAATGGGCTCACAAATCTTAAACCAAGATAACTTGAGACTTCAAACTCTGGGAGGGCTTGGCAAAGATCTATTGACTCTCCCAAACACCCTCTAACTCATGTGTTTCATGAAAACACCTTCTACTTGGCCAAGAAGTTCTTATAAACCAAGATCAAACGAGAAGGAACAAATGGGGTTACAACTCTTAAACCAAGAAAACTTGAGTCTTCAAACACCATGAGGGCTTGGCAAACATCTATTGACTCTCCCAAACACCATCTAACTCATCTGTTTCATGAAAACTCCTACTACTTGGCCTACAAGTTCTTATAAACCGAGAAGGGACAAATGGGCTCACAAATCTTAAACCAAGATAACTTGAGTGTTCAAACTCTGTGAGGGCTTGGCAAACATCTATTGACTCTCCCAAACACCATCTAACTCATGTGTTTCATGAAAACACCTACTACTTGGCCTAGAAGTTCTTATAATCCAAGATCAACCGAGAAGGAACAAATGGGCTTACAACTCTTAAACCAAGATAACTTGAGACTTCAAACTCTGGGAGGGCTTGGCAAAGATCTATTGACTCTCCCTAACACCCTCTAACTCATGTGTTTCATGAAAACACCTTCTACTTGGCCTAAAAGTTCTTATAATCCAAGATCAACCGAGAAAGAACTAATGGGGTTACAACTCTTAAACCAAGATAACTTGAGTCTTCAAACACCGTGGGGGCTTGGCAAACATCTATTGATTCTCCCAAACACCATCTAACTCATGTGTTTCATGAGATCACCTACTACTTGGCCAAGAAGTTCTTATAATCAAAGATCAATCGAGAAGGAACAAATGGGGTTACAACTCTTAAACCAAGATAACTTGAGTCTTCAAACACTGTGAGGGCTTGGCAAACATCTATTGACTCTCCCAAACACCATCTAACTCATGTGTTTCATGAAAACACCTACTACTTGGCCTACAAGTTCTTATAAACCGAGAGGGGACAAATGGGCTCACAAATCTTAAACCAAGAAAACTTGAGTCTTCAAACTCTGTGAGGGCTTGGCAAACATCTATTGACTATCCCAAACTCCATCTAACTCATGTGTTTCATGAAAACACCTACTACTTGGCCAAGAAGTTCTTATAAACCAAGATCAATCGAGAAGGGACAAATGGGCTCAGAAATCTTAAACCAAGATAACTTGAGTCTTCAAACACCGTGAGGGCTTGGCAAACATCTATTGATTCTCCAAAACACCATCTAACTCATGTGTTTCATGAAATCACCTACTACTTGGCCAAGAAGTTCTTATAATCTAAGATCAATCGAGAAGGAACAAATGAGGTTACAACTCTTAAACCAAGATAACTTGAGTCTTCAAACTCTGTGAGGGCTTGGCAAACATCTATTGACTATCCCAAACTCCATCTAACTCATGTGTTTCATGAAAACACCTACTACTTGGCCAAGAAGTTCTTATAAACCAAGATCAAACGAGAAGGAACAAATGGGGTTACAACTCTTAAACCAAGAAAACTTGAGTCTTCAAACACCGTGAGGGCTTGGCAAACATCTATTGACTCTCCCAAACACCATCTAACTCATCTGTTTCATGAAAACACCTACTACTTGGCCTACAAGTTCTTATAAACCGAGAAGGGACAAATGGGCTCACAAATCTTAAACCAAGATAACTTGAGTCTTCAAACTCTGTGAGGGCTTGGCAAACATCTATTGACTCTCCCAAACACCATCTAACTCATGTGTTTCATGAAAACACCTACTACTTGGCCTACAAGTTCTTATAAACCGAGAAGGGACAAATGGGCTCACAAATCTTAAACCAAGAAAACTTGAGTCTTCAAACTTTGTGAGGGCTTGGCATACATCTATTGACTATCCCAAACTCCATCTAACTCATGTGTTTCATGAAAACACCTACTACTTGGCCTAGAAGTTCTTATAATCCAAGATCAACCGAGAAGGAACAAATGGGCTTACAACTCTTAAACCAAGAAAACTTGAGACTTCAAACTCTGGGAGGGCTTGGCAAAGATCTATTGAGTCTCCCTAACATCCTCTAACTCATGTGTTTCATGAAAACACCTTCTACTTGGCCTAAAAGTTCTTCTAATCCAAGATCAACCGAGAAAGAACTAATGGGGTTACAACTCTTAAACCAAGATAACTTGAGTCTTCAAACACCGTGAGGGCTTGGCAAACATCTATTGATTCTCCAAAACACCATCTAACTCATGTGTTTCATGAAATCACCTACTACTTGGCCAAGAAGTTCTTATAATCTAATCAATCGAGAAGGAACAAATGAGGTTACAACTCTTAAACCAAGATAACTTGAGTCTTCAAACACCGTGAGGGCTTGGCAAACATCTATTGATTCTCCAAAACACCATCTAACTCATGTGTTTCATGAAATCACCTACTACTTGGCCAAGAAGTTCTTATAATCTAAGATCAATCGAGAAGGAACAAATGAGGTTACAACTCTTAAACCAAGATAACTTGAGTCTTCAAACTCTGTGAGGGCTTGGCAAACATCTATTGACTATCCCAAACTCCATCTAACTCATGTGTTTCATGAAAACACCTACTACTTGGCCTACAAGTTCTTATAATCCAAGATCAACCGAGATGGAACAAATGGGGTTACAACTCTTAAACCAAGATAACTTGAGTCTTCAAACACCGTGAGGGCTTGGCAAACATCTATTGATTTTCCCAAACACCATCTAACTCATGTGTTTCATGAAATCACCTACTACTTGGCCAAGAAGTTCTTATAATCTAAGATCAATCGAGAAGGAACAAATAGGGTTACAACTCTTAAACCAAGATAACTTGAGTCTTCAAACTCTGTGAGGGCTTGGCAAACATCTATTGACTATCCCAAACACCATCTAACTCATGTGTTTCATGAAAACACCTACTACTTGGCCTACAAGTTCTTATAAACCGAGAACGGACAAATGGGCTCACAAATCTTAAACCAAGAAAACTTGAGTCTTCAAACACCGTGAGGGCTTGGCAAACATCTATTGATTCTCCAAAACACCATCTAACTCATGTGTTTCATGAAATCACCTACTACTTGGCCAAGAAGTTCTTATAAACCAAGATCAAACGAGAAGGAACAAATGGGGTTACAACTCTTAAACCAAGAAAACTTGAGACTTCAAACACCGTGAGGGCTTGGCAAACATCTATTGACTCTCCCAAACACCATCTAACTCATCTGTTTCATGAAAACACCTACTACTTGGCCTACAAGTTCTTATAAACCGAGAAGGGACAAATGGGCTCACAAATCTTAAACCAAGATAACTTGAGTCTTCAAACTCTGTGAGGGCTTGGCAAACATCTATTGACTCTCCCAAACACCATCTAACTCATGTGTTTCATGAAAACACCTACTACTTGGCCTACAAGTTCTTATAAACCGAGAAGGGACAAATGGGCTCACAAATCTTAAACCAAGAAAACTTGTGTCTTCAAACTCTGTGAGGGCTTGGCAAACATCTATTGACTATCCCAAACTCCATCTAACTCATGTGTTTGATGAAAACACCTACTACTTGGCCTAGAAGTTCTTATAATCCAAGATCAACCGAGAAGGAACAAATGGGCTTACAACTCTTAAACCAAGATAACTTGAGACTTCAAACACTGGGAGGGCTTGGCAAAGATCTATTGACTCTCTCAAACACCCTCTAACTCATGTGATTCATGAAAACACCTTCTACTTGGCCTATAAGTTCTTATAATCCAAGATCAACCGAGAAGGAACTAATTGGGTTACAACTCTTCAACCAAGATAACTTGAGTCTTCAAACACCGTGAGGGCTTGGCAAACATCTATTGATTCTCCCAAACACCATCTAACTCATGTGTTTCATGAAATCACCTACTACTTGGCCAAGAAGTTCTTATAATCCAAGATCAACCGAGATGGAACAAATGGGGTTACAACTCTTAAACCAAGATAACTTGAGTCTTCAAACACCGTGAGGGCTTGGCAAACATCTACTGATTCTCCCAAACAGCATCTAACTCATGTGTTTCATGAAATCACCTACTTCTTGGCCAAGAAGTTCTTATAATCTAAGATCAATCGAGAAGGAACAAATGGGGTTACAACTCTTAAACCAAGATAACTTGAGTCTTCAAACACCGTGAGGGCTTGGCAAACATCTATTGACTCTCCCAAACACCATCTAACTCATGTGTTTCATGAAATCACCTACTACATGGCCTACAAGTTCTGATAAACCGAGAAGGGACAAATGGGCTCACAAATCTTAAACCAAGATAACTTGAGTCTTCAAACACCGTGAGGGCTTGGCAAACATCTATTGATTCTCCAAAACACCATCTAACTCATGTGTTTCATGAAATCACCTACTACTTGGCCAAGAAGTTCTTATAATCTAATCAATCGAGAAGGAACAAATGAGGTTACAACTCTTAAACCAAGATAACTTGAGTCTTCAAACACCGTGAGGGCTTGGCAAACATCTATTGATTCTCCAAAACACCATCTAACTCATGTGTTTCATGAAATCACCTACTACTTGGCCAAGAAGTTCTTATAATCTAAGATCAATCGAGAAGGAACAAATGAGGTTACAACTCTTAAACCAAGATAACTTGAGTCTTCAAACTCTGTGAGGGCTTGGCAAACATCTATTGACTATCCCAAACTCCATCTAACTCATGTGTTTCATGAAAACACCTACTACTTGGCCTACAAGTTCTTATAAACCGAGAACGGACAAATGGGCTCACAAATCTTAAACCAAGAAAACTTGAGTCTTCAAACACCGTGAGGGCTTGGCAAACATCTATTGATTCTCCAAAACACCATCTAACTCATGTGTTTCATGAAATCACCTACTACTTGGCCAAGAAGTTCTTATAAACCAAGATCAAACGAGAAGGAACAAATGGGGTTACAACTCTTAAACCAAGAAAACTTGAGACTTCAAACACCGTGAGGGCTTGGCAAACATCTATTGACTCTCCCAAACACCATCTAACTCATCTGTTTCATGAAAACACCTACTACTTGGCCTACAAGTTCTTATAAACCGAGAAGGGACAAATGGGCTCACAAATCTTAAACCAAGATAACTTGAGTCTTCAAACTCTGTGAGGGCTTGGCAAACATCTATTGACTCTCCCAAACACCATCTAACTCATGTGTTTCATGAAAATACCTACTACTTGGCCTACAAGTTCTTATAAACCGAGAAGGGACAAATGGGCTCACAAATCTTAAACCAAGAAAACTTGAGTCTTCAAACTCTGTGAGGGCTTGGCAAACATCTATTGACTATCCCAAACTCCATCTAACTCATGTGTTTGATGAAAACACCTACTACTTGGCCTAGAAGTTCTTATAATCCAAGATCAACCGAGAAGGAACAAATGGGCTTACAACTCTTAAACCAAGATAACTTGAGACTTCAAACACTGGGAGGGCTTGGCAAAGATCTATTGACTCTCTCAAACACCCTCTAACTCATGTGATTCATGAAAACACCTTCTACTTGGCCTATAAGTTCTTATAATCCAAGATCAACCGAGAAAGAACTAATGGGGTTACAACTCTTAAACCAAGATAACTTGAGTCTTCAAACACCGTGAGGGCTTGGCAAACATCTATTGATTCTCCCAAACACCATCTAACTCATGTGTTTCATGAAATCACCTACTACTTGGCCAAGAAGTTCTTATAATCCAAGATCAACCGAGATGGAACAAATGGGGTTACAACTCTTAAACCAAGATAACTTGAGTCTTCAAACACCGTGAGGGCTTGGCAAACATCTACTGATTCTCCCAAACAGCATCTAACTCATGTGTTTCATGAAATCACCTACTACATGGCCTACAAGTTCTGATAAACCGAGAAGGGACAAATGGGCTCACAAATCTTAAACCAAGATAACTTGAGTCTTCAAACACCGTGAGGGCTTGGCAAACATCTATTGATTCTCCAAAACACCATCTAACTCATGTGTTTCATGAAATCACCTACTACTTGGTCAAGAAGTTCTTATAATCTAAGATCAATCGAGAAGGAACAAATGAGGTTACAACTCTTAAACCAAGATAACTTGAGTCTTCAAACTCTGTGAGGGCTTGGCAAACATCTATTGACTATCCCAAACTCCATCTAACTCATGTGTTTCATGAAAACACCTACTACTTGGCCAAGAAAATCTTATAAACCAAGATCAAACGAGATGGAACAAATGGGGTTACAACTCTTAAACCAAGAAAACTTGAATCTTCAAACACCGTGAGGGCTTGGCAAACATCTATTGACTCTCCCAAACACCATCTAACTCATCTGTTTCATGAAAACACCTTCTACTTGGCCTACAAGTTCTTATAAACCGAGAAGGGACAAATGGGCTCACAAATCTTAAACCAAGATAACTTGAGTCTTCAAACTCTGTGAGGGCTCGGCAAACATCTATTGACTGTCCCAAACACCATCTAACTCATGTGTTTCATGAAAACACCTACTACTTGGCCTACAAGTTCTTATAAACCGAGAAGGGACAAATGGGCTCACAAATCTTAAACCAAGAAAACTTGAGTCTTCAAACTCTGTGAGGGCTTGGCAAACATCTATTGACTATCCCAAACTCCATCTAACTCATGTGTTTCATGAAAACACCTACTACTTGGCTTAGAAGTTCTTATAATCCAAGATCAACCGAGAAGGAACAAATGGGCTTACAACTCTTAAACCAAGATAACTTGGGACTTCAAACTCTGGGAGGGCTTGGCAAACATCTATTGACTCTCCCAAACACCCTCTAACTCATGTGTTTCATGAAAACACCTTCTACTTGGCCAAGAAGTTCTTATAATCCAAGATCAACCGAGATGGAACAAATGAGGTTACAAATCTTAAACCAAGATAACTTGAGTCTTCAAACACCGTGAGGGCTTGGCAAACATCTATTGATTCTCCAAAACACCATTTAACTCATGTGTTTCATGAAAACACCTACTACTTGGCCAAGAAGTTCTTATAAACCAAGATCAATCGAGAAGGAACAAATGGGGTTACAACTCTTAAACCAAGATAACTTGAGTCTTCAAACACGGTGAGGGCTTGGCAAACATCTATTGACTCTCCCAAACACCATCTAACTCATGTGTTTCATGAAATCACCTACTACTTGGCCTACAAGTTCTTATAAACCGAGAAGGGACAAATGGGCTCACAAATCTTAAACCAAGAAAACTTGAGTCTTCAAACTCTGTGAGGGCTTGGCAAACATCTATTGACTATCCTAAACTCCATCTAACTCATGTGTTTCATGAAAACACCTACTACTTGGCCTAGAAGTTCTTATAATCCAAGATCAACCGAGAGGGAACAAATGTGCTTACAACTCTTAAACCAAGATAACTAGAGACTTCAAACTCTGGGAGGGCTTGGCAAAGATCTATTGACTCTCCCTAACACCCTCTAACTCATGTGTTTCATGAAAACACCTTCTACTTGGCCTAAAAGTTCTTATAATCCAAGATCAACCGAGAAAGAACTAATGGGGTTACAACTCTTAAACCAAGATAACTTGAGTCTTCAAACACCGTGAGGGCTTGGCAAACATCTATTGATTCTCCCAAACACCATCTAACTCATGTGTTTCATGAAATCACCTACTACTTGGCCAAGAAGTTCTTATAATCCAAGATCAACCGAGATGGAACAAATGGGGTTACAACTCTTAAACCAAGATAACTTGAGTCTTCAAACACCGTGAGGGCTTGGCAAACATCTATTGATTCTCCCAACAACCATCTAACTCATGTGTTTCATGAAATCACCTACTACTTGGCCAAGAAGTTCTTATAATCCAAGATCAACCGAGATGGAACAAATGGGGTTACAACTCTTAAACCAAGATAACTAGAGTCTTCAAACACCGTGAGGGCTTGGCAAACATCTACTGATTCTCCCAAACATAATCTAACTCATGTGTTTCATGAAATCACCTACTACTTGGCCCACAAGTTCTTATAAACCGAGAAGGGACAAATGGGCTCACAAATCTTAAACCAAGATAACTTGAGTCTTCAAACACCGTGAGGGCTTGGCAAACATCTATTGATTCTCCAAAACACCATCTAACTCATGTGTTTCATGAAATCACCTACTACTTGGCCAAGAAGTTCTTATAATCTAAGATCAATCGAGAAGGAACAAATGGGGTTACAACTCTTAAACCAAGATAACTTGAGTCTTCAAACCCTGTGAGGGCTTGGCAAACATCTATTGACTATCCCAAACTCCATCTAACTCATGTGTTTCATGAAAACACCTACTACTTGGCCTACAAGTTCTTATAATCCAAGATCAACCGAGAAGGAACAAATGGGGTTACAACTCTTAAACCAGGATAACTTGAGTCTTCAAACTCTGTGAGGGCTTGGCAAACATCTATTGACTATCCCAAACACCCTCTAACTCATGTGTTTCATGAAAACACCTACTACTTGGCCTAGAAGTTCTTATAAACCGAGAAGGGACAAATGGGCTCACAAATCTTAAACCAAGAAAACTTGAGTCTTCAAACTCTGTGAGGGCTTGGCAAACATCTATTGACTCTCCCAAACACCATCTTACTCATGTGTTTCATGAAAACACCTACTACTTGGCCTAGAAGTTCTTATAATCCAAGATCAACCGAGAAGGAACAAAAGGGCTTACAACTCTTAAACCAAGAAAACTTGAGTCTTCAAACTCTGTGAGGGCTTGGCAAACATCTATTGACTCTCCCAAACACCATCTAACTCATGTGTTTCATGAAAACACCTATTACTTGGCCTACAAGTTCTTATAAACCGAGAAGGGACAAATGGGCTCAAAAATCATAAACCAAGATAACTTGAGTCTTCAAACTCTGTGAGGGCTTGGCAAACATCTATTGACTATCCCAAACTCCATCTAACTCATGTGTTTCATGAAAACACCTACTACTTGGCGTAGAAGTTCTTATAATCCAAGATCAACCGAGAAGGAACAAATGGGCTTACAACTCTTAAACCAAGATAACTTGAGACTTCAAACTCTGTGAGGGCTTGGCAAACATCTATTGACTCTCCCAAACACCATCTAACTCATGTGTTTCATGAAAACACCTATTACTTGGCCTACAAGTTCTTATAAACCGAGAAGGGACAAATGGGCTCAAAAATCATAAACCAAGATAACTTGAGTCTTCAAACTCTGTGAGGGCTTGGCAAACATCTATTGACTCTCCCAAACACCATCTAACTCATGTGTTTCATGAAAACACGTACTACTTGGCCTACAAGTTCTTATAAACCGAGAAGGGACAAATGGGCTCACAAATCTTAAACCAAGAAAACTTGAGTCTTCAAACTCTGTGAGGGCTTGGCAAACATCTATTGACTCTCCCAAACACCATCTTACTCATGTTTTTCAAGAAAACACCTACTACTTGGCCTAGAAGTTCTTATAATCCAAGATCAACCGAGAAGGAACAAAAGGGCTTACAACTCTTAAACCAAGAAAACTTGAGTCTTCAAACTCTGTGAGGGCTTGGCAAACATCTATTGACTCTCCCAAACACCATCTAACTCATGTGTTTCATGAAAACACGTATTACTTGGCCTACAAGTTCTTATAAACCGAGAAGGGACAAATGGGCTCAAAAATCATAAACCAAGATAACTTGAGTCTTCAAACTCTGTGAGGGCTTGGCAAACATCTATTGACTCTCCCAAACACCATCTAACTCATGTGTTTCATGAAAACACGTACTACTTGGCCTACAAGTTCTTATAAACCGAGAAGGGACAAATGGGCTCACAAATCTTAAACCAAGAAAACTTGAGTCTTCAAACTCTGTGAGGGCTTGGCAAACATCTATTGACTCTCCCAAACACCATCTAACTCTTGTGTTTCATGAAAACACCTATTACTTGGCCTACAAGTTCTTATAAACCGAGAAGGGACAAATGGGCTCAAAAATCATAAACCAAGATAACTTGAGTCTTCAAACTCTGTGAGGGCTTGGCAAACATCTATTGACTCTCCCAAACACCATCTAACTCATGTGTTTCATGAAAACACGTACTACTTGGCCTACAAGTTCTTATAAACCGAGAAGGGACAAATGGGCTCACAAATCTTAAACCAAGAAAACTTGAGTCTTCAAACTCTGTGAGGGCTTGGCAAACATCTATTGACTATCCCAAACTCCATCTAACTCATGTGTTTCATGAAAACACCTTCTACTTGGCCTAAAAGTTCTTATAATCCAAGATCAACCGAGAAAGAACTAATGGGGTTACAACTCTTAAACCAAGATAACTTGAGTCTTCAAACACCGTGAGGGCTTGGCAAACATCTATTGATTCTCCCAACAACCATCTAACTCATGTGTTTCATGAAATCACCTACTACTTGGCCAAGAAGTTCTTATAATCCAAGATCAACCGAGATGGAACAAATGGGGTTACAACTCTTAAACCAAGATAACTAGAGTCTTCAAACACCGTGAGGGCTTGGCAAACATCTACTGATTCTCCCAAACACCATCTAACTCATGTGTTTCATGAAATCACCTACTACTTGGCCCACAAGTTCTTATAAACCGAGAAGGGACAAATGGGCTCACAAATCTTAAACCAAGATAACTTGAGTCTTCAAACACCGTGAGGGCTTGGCAAACATCTATTGATTCTCCAAAACACCATCTAACTCATGTGTTTCATGAAATCACCTACTACTTGGCCAAGAAGTTCTTATAATCCAAGATCAATCGAGAAGGAACAAATGGGGTTACAACTCTTAAACCAAGAAAACTTGAGACTTCAAACACCGTGAGGGCTTGGCAAACATCTATTGACTCTCCCAAACACCATCTAACTCATCTGTTTCATGAAAACACCTACTACTTGGCCTACAAGTTCTTATAAACCGAGAAGGGACAAATGGGCTCACAAATCTTAAACCAAGATAACTTGAGTCTTCAAACTCTGTGAGGGCTTGGCAAACATCTATTGACTCTCCCAAACACCATCTAACTCATGTGTTTCATGAAAACACCTACTACTTGGCCTACAAGTTCTTATAAACCGAGAAGGGACAAATGGGCTCACAAATCTTAAACCAAGAAAACTTGAGTCTTCAAACTCTGAGAGGGATTGGCAAACATCTATTGACTATCCCAAACTCCATCTAACTCATGTGTTTCATGAAAACACCTACTACTTGGCCTAGAAGTTCTTATAATCCAAGATCAACCGAGAAGGAACAAATGGGCTTACAACTCTTAAACCAAGATAACTTGAGACTTCAAACACTGGGAGGGATTGGCAAAGATCTATTGACTCTCCCAAACACCCTCTAACTCATGTGATTCATGAAAACACCTTCTACTTGGCCTATAAGTTCTTATAATCCAAGATCAACCGAGAAGGAACTAATTGGGTTACAACTCTTAAACCAAGATGACTTGAGTCTTCAAACACCGTGAGGGCTTGGCAAACATCTATTGATTCTCCAAAACACCATCTAACGCATGTGTTTCATGAAAACACCTACTACTTGGCCAAGAAGTTCTTATAAACCAAGATCAATCGAGAAGGAACAAATGGGGTTACAACTCTTAAACCAAGATAACTTGAGTCTTCAAACACCGTGAGGGCTTGGCAAACATCTATTGATTCTCCAAAACACCATCTAACGCATGTGTTTCATGAAAACACCTACTACTTGGCCAAGAAGTTCTTATAATCTAAGATCAATCGAGAAGGAACAAATGGGGTTACAACTCTTAAACCAAGATAACTTGAGTCTTCAAACTCTGTGAGGGCTTGGCAAACATCTATTGACTATCCCAAACTCCATCTAACTCATGTGTTTCATGAAAACACCTACTACTTGGCCTACAAGTTCTTATAATCCAAGATCAACCGAGAAGGAACAAATGGGGTTACAACTCTTAAACCAGGATAACTTGAGTCTTCAAACTCTGTGAGGGCTTGGCAAACATCTATTGACTATCCCAAACACCCTCTAACTCATGTGTTTCATGAAAACACCTACTACTTGGCCTACAAGTTCTTATAAACCGAGAAGGGACAAATGGGCTCACAAATCTTAAACCAAGAAAACTTGAGTCTTCAAACTCTGTGAGGGCTTGGCAAACATCTATTGACTCTCCCAAACACCATCTTACTCATGTGTTTCATGAAAACACCTACTACTTGGCCTAGAAGTTCTTATAATCCAAGATCAACCGAGAAGGAACAAAAGGGCTTACAACTCTTAAACCAAGAAAACTTGAGTCTTCAAACTCTGTGAGGGCTTGGCAAACATCTATTGACTCTCCCAAACACCATCTAACTCATATGTTTCATGAAATCACCTACTACTTGGCCAATAAGTTCTTATAATCTAAGATCAATCGAGAAGGAACAAATGGGGTTACAACTCTTAAACCAAGATAACTTGAGTCTTCAAACACCGTGAGGGCTTGGCAAACATCTATTGATTCTCCCAAACACCATCTAACTCATATGTTTCATGAAATCACCTACTACTTGGCCAATAAGTTCTTATAATCTAAGATCAATCGAGAAGGAACAAATGGGGTTACAACTCTTAAACCAAGATAACTTGAGTCTTCAAACACTGTGAGGGCTTGGCAAACATCTATTGACTCTCCCAAACACCATCTAACTCATGTGTTTCATGAAATCACCTTCTACTTGGCCTACAAGTTCTTATAAACCGAGAAGGGACAAATGGGCTCACAAATCTTAAACCAAGATAACTTGAGTCTTCAAACACCGTGAGGGCTTGGCAAACATCTATTGATTCTCCAAAACACCATCTAACTCATGTGTTTCATGAAATCACCTACTACTTGGCCAAGAAGTTCTTATAATCTAAGATCAATCGAGAAGGAACAAATGGGGTTACAACTCTTAAACCAAGATAACTTGAGTCTTCAAACCCTGTGAGGGCTTGGCAAACATCTATTGACTATCCCAAACTCCATCTAACTCATGTGTTTCATGAAAACACCTACTACTTGGCCTACAAGTTCTTATAATCCAAGATCAACCGAGAAGGAACAAATGGGGTTACAACTCTTAAACCAGGATAACTTGAGTCTTCAAACTCTGTGAGGGCTTGGCAAACATCTATTGACTATCCCAAACACCCTCTAACTCATGTGTTTCATGAAAACACCTACTACTTGGCCTAGAAGTTCTTATAAACCGAGAAGGGACAAATGGGCTCACAAATCTTAAACCAAGAAAACTTGAGTCTTCAAACTCTGTGAGGGCTTGGCAAACATCTATTGACTCTCCCAAACACCATCTTACTCATGTTTTTCATGAAAACACCTACTACTTGGCCTAGAAGTTCTTATAATCCAAGATCAACCGAGAAGGAACAAAAGGGCTTACAACTCTTAAACCAAGAAAACTTGAGTCTTCAAACTCTGTGAGGGCTTGGCAAACATCTATTGACTCTCCCAAACACCATCTAACTCATGTGTTTCATGAAAACACCTATTACTTGGCCTACAAGTTCTTATAAACCGATAAGGGACAAATGGGCTCAAAAATCATAAACCAAGATAACTTGAGTCTTCAAACTCTGTGAGGGCTTGGCAAACATCTATTGACTATCCCAAACTCCATCTAACTCATGTGTTTCATGAAAACACCTACTACTTGGCGTAGAAGTTCTTATAATCCAAGATCAACCGAGAAGGAACAAATGGGCTTACAACTCTTAAACCAAGATAACTTGAGACTTCAAACTCTGTGAGGGCTTGGCAAACATCTATTGACTCTCCCAAACACCATCTAACTCATGTGTTTCATGAAAACACCTATTACTTGGCCTACAAGTTCTTATAAACCGAGAAGGGACAAATGGGCTCAAAAATCATAAACCAAGATAACTTGAGTCTTCAAACTCTGTGAGGGCTTGGCAAACATCTATTGACTCTCCCAAACACCATCTAACTCATGTGTTTCATGAAAACACGTACTACTTGGCCTACAAGTTCTTATAAACCGAGAAGGGACAAATGGGCTCACAAATCTTAAACCAAGAAAACTTGAGTCTTCAAACTCTGTGAGGGCTTGGCAAACATCTATTGACTCTCCCAAACACCATCTTACTCATGTTTTTCATGAAAACACCTACTACTTGGCCTAGAAGTTCTTATAATCCAAGATCAACCGAGAAGGAACAAAAGGGCTTACAACTCTTAAACCAAGAAAACTTGAGTCTTCAAACTCTGTGAGGGCTTGGCAAACATCTATTGACTCTCCCAAACACCATCTAACTCATGTGTTTCATGAAAACACCTATTACTTGGCCTACAAGTTCTTATAAACCGAGAAGGGACAAATGGGCTCAAAAATCATAAACCAAGATAACTTGAGTCTTCAAACTCTGTGAGGGCTTGGCAAACATCTATTGACTCTCCCAAACACCATCTAACTCATGTGTTTCATGAAAACACGTACTACTTGGCCTACAAGTTCTTATAAACCGAGAAGGGACAAATGGGCTCACAAATCTTAAACCAAGAAAACTTGAGTCTTCAAACTCTGTGAGGGCTTGGCAAACATCTATTGACTCTCCCAAACACCATCTAACTCTTGTGTTTCATGAAAACACCTATTACTTGGCCTACAAGTTCTTATAAACCGAGAAGGGACAAATGGGCTCAAAAATCATAAACCAAGATAACTTGAGTCTTCAAACTCTGTGAGGGCTTGGCAAACATCTATTGACTCTCCCAAACACCATCTAACTCATGTGTTTCATGAAAACACGTACTACTTGGCCTACAAGTTCTTATAAACCGAGAAGGGACAAATGGGCTCACAAATCTTAAACCAAGAAAACTTGAGTCTTCAAACTCTGTGAGGGCTTGGCAAACATCTATTGACTCTCCCAAACACCATCTAACTCATGTGTTTCATGAAAACACGTACTACTTGGCCTACAAGTTCTTATAAACCGAGAAGGGACAAATGGGCTCACAAATCTTAAACCAAGATAACTTGAGTCTTCAAACTCTGTGAGGGCTTGGCAAACATCTATTGACTCTCCCAAACACCATCTAACTCATGTGTTTCATGAAAACACGTACTACTTGGCCTACAAGTTCTTATAAACCGAGAAGGGACAAATGGTCTCACAAATCTTAAACCAAGAAAACTTGAGTCTTCAAACTCTGTGAGGGCTTGGCAAACATCTATTGACTATCCCAAACTCCATCTAACTCATGTGTTTCATGAAAACACCTTCTACTTGGCCTAAAAGTTCTTATAATCCAAGATCAACCGAGAAAGAACTAATGGGGTTACAACTCTTAAACCAAGATAACTTGAGTCTTCAAACACCGTGAGGGCTTGGCAAACATCTATTGATTCTCCCAAACACCATCTAACTCATGTGTTTCATGAAATCACCTACTACTTGGCCAAGAAGTTCTTATAATCCAAGATCAACCGAGAAGGAACTAATGGGGTTACAACTCTTAAACCAAGATAACTTGAGTCTTCAAACACCGTGAGGGCTTGGCAAACATCTATTGATTCTCCCAAACACCATCTAACTCATATGTTTCATGAAATCACCTACTACTTGGCCAAGAAGTTCTTATAATCCAAGATCAACCGAGATGGAACAAATGAGGTTACAACTCTTAAACCAAGATAACTTGAGTCTTCAAACACTGTGAGGGCTTGGCAAACATCTATTGATTCTCCCAAACACCATCTAACTCATGTGTTTGATGAAATCACCTACTACTTGGCCAATAAGTTCTTATAATCTAAGATCAATCGAGAAGGAACAAATGGGGTTACAACTCTTAAACCAAGATAACTTGAGTCTTCAAACACTGTGAGGGCTTGGCAAACATCTATTGACTCTCCCAAACACCATCTAACTCATCTGTTTCATGAAATCACCTACTACTTGGCCTACAAGTTCTTATAAACCGAGAAGGGACAAATGGGCTCACAAATCTTAAACCAAGATAACTTGAGTCTTCAAACACCGTGAGGGCTTGGCAAACATCTATTGATTCTCCAAAACACCATCTAACTCATGTGTTTCATGAAATCACCTACTACTTGGCCAAGAAGTTCTTATAATCTAAGATCAATCGAGAAGGAACAAATGGGGTTACAACTCTTAAACCAAGATAACTTAAGTCTTCAAACTCTGTGAGGGCTTGGCAAACATCTATTGACTATCCCAAACTCCATCTAACTCATGTGTTTCATGAAAACACCTACTACTTGGCCTACAAGTTCTTATAATCCAAGATCAACCGAGAAGGAACAAATGGGGTTACAACTCTTAAACCAGGATAACTTGAGTCTTCAAACTCTGTGAGGGCTTGGCAAACATCTATTGACTATCCCAAACACCCTCTAACTCATGTGTTTCATGAAAACACCTACTACTTGGCCTAGAAGTTCTTATAAACCGAGAAGGGACAAATGGGCTCACAAATCTTAATCCAAGAAAACTTGAGTCTTCAAACTCTGTGAGGGCTTGGCAAACATCTATTGACTCTCCCAAACACCATCTTACTCATGTTTTTCATGAAAACACCTACTACTTGGCCTAGAAGTTCTTATAATCCAAGATCAACCGAGAAGGAACAAAAGGGCTTACAACTCTTAAACCAAGAAAACTTGAGTCTTCAAACTCTGTGAGGGCTTGGCAAACATCTATTGACTCTCCCAAACACCATCTAACTCATGTGTTTCATGAAAACACCTATTACTTGGCCTACAAGTTCTTATAAACCGAGAAGGGACAAATGGGCTCAAAAACCATAAACCAAGATAACTTGAGTCTTCAAACTCTGTGAGGGCTTGGCAAACATCTATTGACTCTCCCAAACACCATCTTACTCATGTTTTTCATGAAAACACCTACTACTTGGCCTAGAAGTTCTTATAATCCAAGATCAACCGAGAAGGAACAAAAGGGCTTACAACTCTTAAACCAAGAAAACTTGAGTCTTCAAACTCTGTGAGGGCTTGGCAAACATCTATTGACTCTCCCAAACACCATCTCACTCATGTGTTTCATGACATCACCTACTACTTGGCCAATAAGTTCTTATAATCTAAGATCAATCGAGAAGGAACAAATGGGGTTACAACTCTTAAACCAAGATAACTTGAGTCTTCAAACACTGTGAGGGCTTGGCAAACATCTATTGACTCTCCCAAACACCATCTAACTCATGTGTTTCATGAAAACACCTATTACTTGGCCTACAAGTTCTTATAAACCGAGAAGGGACAAATGGGCTCAAAAATCATAAACCAAGATAACTTGAGTCTTCAAACTCTGTGAGGGCTTGGCAAACATCTATTGACTCTTCCAAACACCATCTAACTCATGTGTTTCATGAAAACACGTACTACTTGGCCTACAAGTTCTTATAAACCGAGAAGGGACAAATGGGCTCACAAATCTTAAACCAAGAAAACTTGAGTCTTCAAACTCTGTGAGGGCTTGGCAAACATCTATTGACTCTCCCAAACACCATCTTACTCATGTTTTTCATGAAAACACCTACTACTTGGCCTAGAAGTTCTTATAATCCAAGATCAACCGAGAAGGAACAAAAGGGCTTACAACTCTTAAAACAAGAAAACTTGAGTCTTCAAACTCTGTGAGGGCTTGGCAAACATCTATTGACTCTCCCAAACACCATCTAACTCATGTGTTTCATGAAAACACCTATTACTTGGCCTACAAGTTCTTATAAACCGAGAAGGGACAAATGGGCTCAAAAATCATAAACCAAGATAATTTGAGTCTTCAAACTCTGTGAGGGCTTGGCAAACATCTATTGACTCTCCCAAACACCATCTAACTCATGTGTTTCATGAAAACACGTACTACTTGGCCTACAAGTTCTTATAAACCGAGAAGGGACAAATGGGCTCACAAATCTTAAACCAAGAAAACTTGAGTCTTCAAACTCTGTGAGGGCTTGGCAAACATCTATTGACTCTCCCAAACACCATCTAACTCATGTGTTTCATGAAAACACCTATTACTTGGCCTACAAGTTCTTATAAACCGAGAAGGGACAAATGGGCTCAAAAATCATAAACCAAGATAACTTGAGTCTTCAAACTCTGTGAGGGCTTGGCAAACATCTATTGGCTCTCCCAAACACCATCTAACTCATGTGTTTCATGAAAACACGTACTACTTGGCCTACAAGTTCTTATAAACCGAGAAGGGACAAATGGGCTCACAAATCTTAAACCAAGAAAACTTGAGTCTTCAAACTCTGTGAGGGCTTGGCAAACATCTATTGACTCTCCCAAACACCATCTAACTCATGTGTTTCATGAAAACACGTACTACTTGGCCTACAAGTTCTTATAAACCGAGAAGGGACAAATGGGCTCACAAATCTTAAACCAAGAAAACTTGAGTCTTCAAACTCTGTGAGGGCTTGGCAAACATCTATTGACTATCCCAAACTCCATCTAACTCATGTGTTTCATGAAAACACCTACTACTTGGCATAGAAGTTCTTATAATCCAAGATCAACCGAGAAGGAACTAATGGGGTTACAACTCTTAAACCAAGATAACTTGAGTCTTCAAACACCGTGAGGGCTTGGCAAACATCTATTGATTCTCCCAAACACCATCTAACTCATATGTTTCATGAAATCACCTACTACTTGGCCAAGAAGTTCTTATAATCCAAGATCAACCGAGATGGAACAAATGAGGTTACAACTCTTAAACCAAGATAACTTGAGTCTTCAAACACCGTGAGGGCTTGGCAAACATCTATTGATTCTCCCAAACACCATCTAACTCATGTGTTTCATGAAATCACCTACTACTTGGCCAATAAGTTCTTATAATCTAAGATCAATCGAGAAGGAACAAATGGGGTTACAACTCTTAAACCAAGATAACTTGAGTCTTCAAACACTGTGAGGGCTTGGCAAACATCTATTGACTCTCCCAAACACCATCTAACTCATGTGTTTCATGAAATCACCTACTACTTGGCCTACAAGTTCTTATAAACCGAGAAGGGACAAATGGGCTCACAAATCTTAAACCAAGATAACTTGAGTCTTCAAACACCGTGAGGGCTTGGCAAACATCTATTGATTCTCCAAAACACCATCTAACTCATGTTTTTCATGAAATCACCTACTACTTGGCCAAGAAGTTCATATAATCTAAGATCAATCGAGAAGGAACAAATGGGGTTACAACTCTTAAACCAAGATAACTTGAGTCTTCAAACTCTGTGAGGGCTTGGCAAACATCTATTGACTACCCCAAACTCCATCTAACTCATGTGTTTCATGAAAACACCTACTACTTGGCCAAGAAGTTCCTATAATCCAAGATCAACCGAGAAGGAACAAATAAGGTTACAACTCTTAAACCAGGATAACTTGAGTCTTCAAACTCTGTGAGGGCTTGGCAAACATCTATTGACTATCCCAAACACCCTCTAACTCATGTGTTTCATGAAAACACCTACTACTTGGCCTAGAAGTTCTTATAAACCGAGAAGGGACAAATGGGCTCACAAATCTTAAACCAAGAAAACTTGAGTCTTCAAACTCTGTGAGGGCTTGGCAAACATCTATTGACTCTCCCAAACACCATCTTACTCATGTGTTTCATGAAAACACCTACTACTTGGCCTAGAAGTTCTTATAATCCAAGATCAACCGAGAAGGAACAAAAGGGCTTACAACTCTTAAACCAAGAAAACTTGAGTCTTCAAACTCTGTGAGGGCTTGGCAAACATCTATTGACTCTCCCAAACACCATCTAACTCATGTGTTTCATGAAAACACCTACTACTTGGCCTACAAGTTCTTATAATCCAAGATCAACCGAGAAGAAACAAAAGGGATTACAACTCCTAAACCAAGATAACTTGAGTCTTCAAACTCTCTGCGAGGGCTAGGCAAACATCTCATTGATTATCCCAAACACCATCTAACTCATGTGTTTCATGAAAGCACCTACTACTTGGCCTAGAAGTTCATATAAACCGAGAAGGTACAAATGGGCTGACAAATCTTAAACCAAGATAACTTGAGTCTTCAAACTCTGGGAGGGCTTGGCAAACATCTATTGACTCTCCCAAACACCATCTAACTCATGTGTTTCATGAAAACACCTACTACTTGGCCTACAAATTCTTATAAACCGAGAAAGGACAAATGGGCTCACAAATCTTAAACCAAGATAACTTGAGTCTTCAAACTCTGTGAGGGCTTGGCAAACATCGATTGATTATCCCAAACTCCATCTAACTCATGTGTTTCATGAAAACACCTACTACTTGGCCTAAAAGTTCTTATAAACCGAGAAGGGACAAATGGGCTCACAAATCTTAAACCAACAAAACTTGAGTCTTCAAACTCTGTGAGGGCTTGGCAAACATCTATTGACTCTCCCAAACACCATCTAACTCATGTGTTTCATGAAAACACCTACTACTTGGCCTACAAGTTCTTATAATCCAAGATCAACCGAGAAGGAACAAATGGGGCTACAACTCTTAAACCAAGATAACTTCAGTGTTCAAACACTGTGAGGGCTTGGCAAACATCTATTGATTCTCCCAAACACCATCTAACTCATGTGTTTCATGAAAACACCTACTACTTGGCCAAGAAGTTCTTATAATCCAAGATCAACCGAGAAGGAACAAATGGGGTTACAACTCTTAAACCAGGATAACTTGAGTCTTCAAACTCTGTGAGGGCTTGGCAAACATCTATTGACTCTCCCAAACACCCTCTAACTCATGTGTTTCATGAAAACACCTACTACTTGGCCTAGAAGTTCTTATAATCCGAGAAGGGACAAATGGGCTCACAAATCTTAAACCAAGAAAACTTGAGTCTTCAAACTCTGTGAGGGCTTGGCAAACATCTATTGACTATCCCAAACTCCATCTAACTCATGTGTTTCATGAAAACACCTACTACTTGGCCTAGAAGTTCTTATAATCCAAGATCAACCGAGAAGGAACAAATGGGCTTACAACTCTTAAACCAAGATAACTTGGGACTTCAAACTCTGGGAGGGCTTGACAAACATCTATTGACTCTCCCAAACACCCTCTAACTCATGTGTTTCATGAAAACACCTTCTACTTGGCCTATAAGTTCTTATAATCCAAGATCAACCGAGAAGGAACTAATGGGGTTACAACTCTTAAACCAAGATAACTTGAGTCTTCAAACACCGTGAGGGCTTGGCAAACATCTATTGATTCTCCCAAACACCATCAAACTCATATGTTTCATGAAATCACCTACTACTTGGCCAAGAAGTTCTTATAATCCAAGATCAACCGAGATGGAACAAATGAGGTTACAACTCTTAAACCAAGATAACTTGAGTCTTCAAACACCGTGAGGGCTTGGCAAACATCTATTGACTCTCCCAAACACCATCTAACTCATGTGTTTCATGAAAACACCTACTACTTGGCGAAGAAGTTCTTATAATCCAAGATCAACCGAGAAGGAACAAATGGGGTTACATCTCTGAAACCAGGATAACTTGAGTCTTCAAACTCTGTGAGGGCTTGGCAAACATCTATTGACTATCCCAAACACCCTCTAACTCATGTGTTTCATGAAAACACCTACTACTTGGCCTAGAAGTTCTTATAAACCGAGAAGGGACAAATGGGCTCACAAATCTTAAACCAAGAAAACTTGAGTCTTCAAACTCTGTGAGGGCTTGGCAAACATCTATTGACTCTCCCAAACACCATCTTACTCATGTGTTTCATGAAATCACCTACTACTTGGCCAATAAGTTCTTATAATCTAAGATCAATCGAGAAGGAACAAATGGGGTTACAACTCTTAAACCAAGATAACTTGAGTCTTCAAACACTGTGAGGGCTTGGCAAACATCTATTGACTCTCCCAAACACCATCTAACTCATGTGTTTCATGAAATCATCTACTACTTGGCCTACAAGTTCTTATAAACCGAGAAGGGACAAATGGGCTCACAAATCTTAAACCAAGATAACTTGAGTCTTCAGACACCATGAGGGCTTGGCAAACATCTATTGATTCTCCAAAACACCATCTAACTCATGTGTTTCATGAAATCACCTACTACTTGGCCAAGAAGTTCTTATAATCTAAGATCAATCGAGAAGGAACAAATGGGGTTACAACTCTTAAACCAAGATAACTTGAGTCTTCAAACTCTGTGAGGGCTTGGCAAACATCTATTGACTATCCCAAACTCCATCTAACTCATGTGTTTCATGAAAACACCTACTACTTGGCGAAGAAGTTCTTATAATCCAAGATCAACCGAGAAGGAACAAATGGGGTTACAACTCTTAAACCAGGATAACTTGAGTCTTCAAACTCTGTGAGGGCTTGGCAAACATCTATTGACTATCCCAAACACCCTCTAACTCATGTGTTTCATGAAAACACCTACTACTTGGCCTAGAAGTTCTTATAAACCGAGAAGGGACAAATGGGCTCACAAATCTTAAACCAAGAAAACTTGAGTCTTCAAACTCTGTGAGGGCTTGGCAAACATCTATTGACTCTCCCAAACACCATCTTACTCATGTGTTTCATGAAAACACCTACTACTTGGCCTAGAAGTTCTTATAATCCAAGATCAACCGAGAAGGAACAAAAGGGCTTACAACTCTTAAACCAAGAAAACTTGAGTCTTCAAACTCTGTGAGGTCTTGGCAAACATCTATTGACTCTCCCAAACACCATCTAACTCATGTGTTTCATGAAAACACCTACTACTTGGCCTACAAGTTCTTATAATCCAAGATCAACCGAGAAGAAACAAAAGGGATTACAACTCCTAAACCAAGATAACTTGAGTCTTCAAACTCTGCGAGGGCTAGGCAAACATCTGTTGATTATCCCAAACACCATCTAACTCATGTGTTTCATGAAAGCACCTACTACTTGGCCTAGAAGTTCATATAAACCGAGAAGGTACAAATGGGCTGACAAATCTTAAACCAAGATAACTTGAGTCATCAAACTCTGGGAGGGCTTGGCAAACATCTATTGACTCTCCCAAACACCATCTAACTCATGTGTTTCATGAAAACACCTACTACTTGGCCTACAAATTCTTATAAACCGAGAAAGGACAAATGGGCTCACAAATCTTAAACCAAGATAACTTGAGTCTTCAAACTCTGTGAGGGCTTGGCAAACATCGATTGATTATCCCAAACTCCATCTAACTCATGTGTTTCATGAAAACACCTACTACTTGGCCGAAAAGTTCTTATAAACCGAGAGGGGACAAATGGGCTCACAAATCTTAAACCAACAAAACTTGACTCTTCAAACTCTGTGAGGGCTTGGCAAACATCTATTGACTCTCCCAAACACCATCTAACTCATGTGTTTCATGAAAACACCTACTACTTGGCCTACAAGTTCTTATAATCCAAGATCAACCGAGAAGGAACAAATGGGGCTACAACTCTTAAACCAAGATAACTTCAGTGTTCAAACACCGTGAGGGATTGGCAAACATCTATTGATTCTCCCAAACACCATCTAACTCATGTGTTTCATGAAAACACCTACTACTTGTTCAAGAAGTTCTTATAATCCAAGATCAACCGAGAAGGAACAAATGGGGTTACAACTCTTAAACCAGGATAACTTGAGTCTTCAAACTCTGTGAGGGCTTGGCAAACATCTATTGACTCTCCCAAACACCATCTAACTCATGTGTTTCATGAAAACACCTACTACTTGGCCTAGAAGTTCTTATAAACCGAGAAGGGACAAATGGGCTCACAAATCTTAAACCAAGATAACTTGAGTCTTCAAACTCTGTGAGGGCTTGGCAAACATCTATTGACTCTCCCAAACACCATCTAACTCATGTGTTTCATGAAAACACCTACTACTTGGCCTAGAAGTTCTTATAAACCGAGAAGGGACAAATGGGCTCACAAATCTTAAACCAAGATAACTTGAGTCTTCAAACTCTGTGAGGGCTTGGCAAACATCTATTGACTCTCCCAAACACCATCTAACTCATGTGTTTCATGAAAACATCTACTACTTGGCCTACAAGTTCTTATAAACCGAGACGGGACAAATGGGCTCACAAATCTTAAACCAAGATAACTTGAGACTTCAAACTCTGGGAGGGCTTGGCAAAGATCTATTGACTCTCCCAAACACCCTCTAACTCATGTGTTTCATGAAAACACCTTCTACTTGGCCTATAAGTTCTTATAATCCAAGATCAACCGAGAAGGAACAAATGGGGTTACAACTCTTAAACCAAGATAACTTGAGTCTTCAAACACCGTGAGGGCTTGGCAAACATCTATTGATTCTCCCAAACACCATCTAACTCATGTGTTTCATGAAATCACCTACTACTTGGCCAAGAAGTTCTTATAATCCAAGATCAACTGAGAAGGAACAAATGGGGTTACAACTCTTAAACCAGGATAACTTGAGTCTTCAAACTCTGTGAGGGCTTGGCAAACATCTATTGACTCTCCCAAACACCATCTAACTCATGTGTTTCATGAAATCACCTACTACTTGGCCTACAAGTTCTTCTAAACCGAGAAGGGACAAATGGGCTCACAAATCTTAAACCAAGATAACTTGAGTCTTCAAACTCTGTGAGGGCTTGGCAAACATCTATTGACTCTCCCAAACACCATCTAACTCATGTGTTTCATGAAATCACCTACTACTTGGCCAAGAAGTTCTTATAATCCAAGATCAACCGAGAAGGAACAAATGGGGTTTCAACTCTTAAACCAGGATAACTTGAGTCTTCAAACTCTGTGAGGGCTGGCAAACATCTATTGACTATCCCAAACACCCTCTAACTCATGTGTTTCATGAAAACACCTACTACTTGGCCTAGAAGTTCTTATAAACCGAGAAGGGACAAATGTGCTCACAAATCTTAAACCAAGAAAACTTGAGTCTTCAAACTCTGTGAGGGCCTGGCAAACATCTATTGACTCTCCCAAACACCATCTAACTCATGTGTTTCATGAAATCACCTACTACTTGGCCTACAAGTTCTTATAAACCGAGAAGGGACAAATGGGCTCACAAATCTTAAACCAAGATAACTTGAGTCTTCAAACTCTGCGAGGGCTTGGCAAACATCTATTGACTCACCCAAACACCATCTAACTCATGTGTTTCATGAAAACATCAACTACTTGGCCTACAAGTTCTTATAAACCGAGACGGGACAAATGGGCTCACAAATCTTAAACCAAGATAACTTGAGACTTCAAACTCTGGGAGGGCTTGGCAAAGATCTATTGACTCTCCCAAACACCCTCTAACTCATGTGTTTCATGAAAACACTTTCTACTTGGCCTATAAGTTCTTATAATCCAAGATCAACCGAGAAGGAACAAATGGGGTTACAACCCTTTAACCAAGATAACTTGAGTCTTCAAACACCGTGAGGGCTTGGCAAACATCTATTGATTCTCCCAAACACCATCTAACTCATGTGTTTCATCAAATCACCTACTACTTGGCCAAGAAGTTCTCATAATCCAAGATCAACCGAGAAGGAACAAATGGGGTTACAACTCTTAAACCAGGATAACTTGAGTCTTCAAACTCTGTGAGGGCATGGCAAACATCTATTGACTCTCCCAAACACCCTCTAACTCATGTGTTTCATGAAAACACCTACTACTTGGCCTAGAAGTTCTTATAAACCGAGAAGGGACAAATGGGCTCACAAATCTTAAACCAAGAAAACTTGAGTCTTCAAACTCTGTGAGGGCTTGGCAAACATCTATTGACTCTCCCAAACACCATCTAACTCATGTGTTTCATGAAAACACCTACAACTTGGCCTACAAGTTCTTAAAAATCGAGAAGGGACAAATGGGCTCACAAATCTTAAACCAAGAAAACTTGAGTCTTCAAACTCTGTGAGGGCTTGGCAAACATCTATTGACTCTCCCAAACACCATCTAACTCATGTGTTTCATGAAAACACCTACTACTTGGCCTACAAGTTCTTATAAACCGAGACGGGACAAATGGGCTGACAAATCTTAAACCAAGATAACTTGAGACTTCAAACTCTGTGAGGGCTTGGCAAACATCTATTGACTCTCCCAAACACCATCTAACTCATGTGTTTCATGAAAACACCTACAACTTGGCCTACAAGTTCTTAAAAATCGAGAAGGGACAAATGGGCTCACAAATCTTAAACCAAGATAACTTGAGTCTTCAAACACCGTGAGGGCTTGGCAAACATCTATTGACTCTCCCAAACACCATCTAACTCATGTGTTTCATGAAAACACCTACAACTTGGCCTACAAGTTCTTAAAAATCGAGAAGGGACAAATGGGCTCACAAATCTTAAACCAAGATAACTTGAGTCTTCAAACACCGTGAGGGCTTGGCAAACATCTATTGATTCTCCAAAACACCATCTAACTCATGTGTTTCATGAAATCACCTACTACGTGGCCAAGATGTTCTTATAATCTAAGATCAATCGAGAAGGAACAAATGGGGTTACAACTCTTAAACCAAGATGACTTGAGTATTCAAACTCTGTGAGGGCTTGGCAAACATCTATTGACTATCCCTAACTCCATCTAACTCATGTATTTCATGAAAACACCTACTACTTGGCCAAGAAGTTCTTATAAACCAAGATCAAACGAGAAGGAACAAATGGGGTTACAACTCTTAAACCAAGAAAACTTGAGTCTTCAAACACCATGAGGGCTTGGCAAACATCTATTGACTCTCCCAAACACCATCTAACTCATCTGTTTCATGAAAAGTCCTACTACTTGGCCTACAAGTTCTTATAAACCGAGAAGGGACAAATGGGCTCACAAATCTTAAACCAAGATAACTTGAGTCTTCAAACTCTGTGAGGGCTTGGCAAACATCTATTGACTCACCCAAACACCATCTAACTCATGTGTTTCATGAAAACACCTACTACTTGGCCTACAAGTTCTTATAAACCAAGAAGGGACAAATGGGCTCACAAATCTTAAACCAAGAAAACTTGAGTCTTCAAACTCTGTGAGGGCATCGCAAACATCTATTGACTATCCCAAACTCCATCTAACTCATGTGTTTCATGAAAACACCTACTACTTGGCCTACAAGTTCTTATAAACCGAGAAGGGACAAATGGGCTCACAAATCTTAAACCAAGATAACTTGAGTCTTCAAACACCGTGAGGGCTTGGCAAACATCTATTGACTCTCCCAAACACCATCTAACTCATGTGTTTCATGAAAACACCTACTACTTGGCCTACAAGTTCTTATAAACCGAGACGGGACAAATGGGCTGACAAATCTTAAACCAAGATAACTTGAGACTTCAAACTCTGGGAGGGCTTGGCAAAGATCTATTGACTCTCCCAAACACCCTCTAACTCATGTGATTCATGAAAACACCTTCTACTTGGCCTATAAGTTCTTATAATCCAAGATCAACCGAGAAGGAACTAATGGGGTTACAACTCTTGAACCAAGATAACTTGAGTCTTCCAACACCGTGAGTGTTTGGCAAACATCTATTGATTCTCCCAAACACCATCTAACTCATGTGTTTCATGAAATCACCTACTACTTGGCCAAGAAGTTCTTATAATCCAAGATCAACCGAGATGGAACAAATGGGGTTACAACTCTTAAACCAAGATAACTTGAGTCTTCAAACACCGTGAGGGCTAGGCAAACATCTATTGACTCTCCCAAACACCATCTAACTCATGTGTTTCATGAAAACACCTACAACTTGGCCTACAAGTTCTTAAAAACCGAGAAGGGACAAATGGGCTCACAAATCTTAAACCAAGATAACTTGAGTCTTCAAACACCGTGAGGGCTTGGCAAACATCTATTGATTCTCCAAAACACCATCTAACTCATGTGTTTCATGAAATCACCTACTACGTGGCCAAGAAGTTCTTATAATCTAAGATCAATCGAGAAGGAACAAATGATGTTACAACTCTTAAACCAAGATGACTTGAGTCTTCAAACTCTGTCAGGGCTTGGCAAACATCTATTGACTATCCCAAACTCCATCTAACTCATGTATTTCATGAAAACACCTACTACTTGGCCAAGAAGTTCTTATAAACCAAGATCAAACGAGAAGGAACAAATGGGGTTACAACTCTTAAACCAAGAAAACTTGAGTCTTCAAACACCATGAGGGCTTGGCAAACATCTATTGACTCTCCCAAACACCATCTAACTCATCTGTTTCATGAAAACTCCTACTACTTGGCCTACAAGTTCTTATAAACCGAGAAGGGACAAATGGGCTCACAAATCTTAAACCAAGATAACTTGAGTGTTCAAACTCTGTGAGGGCTTGGCAAACATCTATTGACTCTCCCAAACACCATCTAACTCATGTGTTTCATGAAAACACCTACTACTTGGCCTACAAGTTCTTATAAACCGAGAAGGGACAAATGGGCTCACAAATCTTAAACCAAGAAAACTTGAGTCTTCAAACTCTGTGAGGGCTTGGCAAACATCTATTGACTATCCTAAACTCCATCTAACTCATGTGTTTCATGAAAACACCTACTACTTGGCCTAGAAGTTCTTATAATCCAAGATCAACCGAGAAGGAACAAATGGGCTTACGTCTCTTAAACCAAGAAAACTTGAGTCTTCAAACTCTGTGTGGGCTTGGCAAACATCTATTGACTATCCCAAACTCCATCTAACTCATGTGTTTCTTGAAAACACCTACTACTTGGCCTAGAAGTTCTTATAATCCAAGATCAACCGAGAAGGAACAAATGGGCTTACAACTCTTAAACCAAGATAACTTGGGACTTCAAACTCTGGGAGGGCTTGGCAAACATCTATTGACTCTCCCAAACACCCTCTAACTCATGTGTTTCATGAAAACACCTTCTACTTGGCCTATAAGTTCTTATAATCCAAGATCAACCGAGAAGGAACTAATGGGGTTACAACTCTTAAACCAAGATAACTTGAGTCTTCAAACACCGTGAGGGCTTGGCAAACATCTATTGATTCTCCCAAACACCATCTAACTCATGTGTTTCATGAAATCACCTACTACTTGGCCAAGAAGTTCTTATAATCCAAGATCAACCGAGATGGAACAAATGAGGTTACAACTCTTAAACCAAGATAACTTGAGTCTTCAAACACCGTGAGGGCTTGGCAAACATCTATTGACTCTCCCAAACACCATCTAACTCATGTGTTTCATGAAAACTCCTACTACTTGGCCTACAAGTTCTTATAAACCAAGAAGGGACAAATGGGCTCACAAATCTTAAACCAAGAAAACTTGAGTCTTCAAACTCTGTGAGGGCTTGGCAAACATCTATTGACTATCCCAAACTCCATCTAACTCATGTGTTTCATGAAAACACCTACTACTTGGCCTACAAGTTCTTATAAACCGAGAAGGGACAAATGGGGTTACAAATCTTAAACCAAGATAACTTGAGACTTCAAACTCTGGGAGGGCTTGGCAAACATCTATTGACTATCCCAAACTCCATCTAACTCATGTATTTCATGAAAACACCTACTACTTGGCCAAGAAGTTCTTATAAACCAAGATCAAACGAGAAGGAACAAATGTGGTTACAACTCTTAAACCAAGAAAACTTGAGTCTTCAAACACCATGAGGGCTTGGCAAACATCTATTGACTCTCCCAAACACCATCTAACTCATCTGTTTCATGAAAACTCCTACTACTTGGCCTACAAGTTCTTATAAACCGAGAAGGGACAAGTGGGTTCACAAATCTTAAACCAAGATAACTTGAGTCTTCAAACTCTGTGAGGGCTTGGCAAACATCTATTGACTCTCCCAAACACCATCTAACTCATGTGTTTCATGAAAACTCCTACTACTTGGCCTACAAGTTCTTATAAACCAAGAAGGGACAAATGGGCTCACAAATCTTAAACCAAGAAAACTTGAGTCTTCAAACTCTGTGAGGGCTTGGCAAACATCTATTGACTATCCCAAACTCCATCTAACTCATGTATTTCATGAAAACACCTACTACTTGGCCAAGAAGTTCTTATAAACCAAGATCAAACGAGAAGGAACAAATGGGGTTACAACTCTTAAACCAAGAAAACTTGAGTCTTCAAACACCATGAGGGCTTGGCAAACATCTATTGACTCTCCCAAACACCATCTAACTCATCTGTTTCATGAAAACTCCTACTACTTGGCCTACAAGTTCTTATAAACCGAGAAGGGACAAATGGGCTCACAAATCTTAAACCAAGATAACTGGAGTCTTCAAACTCTGTGAGGGCTTGGCAAACATCTATTGACTATCCTAAACTCCATCTAACTCATGTGTTTCATGAAAACACCTACTACTTGGCCTAGAAGTTCTTATAATCCAAGATCAAACGAGAAGGAACAAATGTGGTTACAACTCTTAAACCAAGAAAACTTGAGTCTTCAAACACCATGAGGGCTTGGCAAACATCTATTGACTCTCCCAAACACCATCTAACTCATCTGTTTCATGAAAACTCCTACTACTTGGCCTACAAGTTCTTATAAACCGAGAAGGGACAAATGGGCTCACAAATCTTAAACCAAGATAACTTGAGTCTTCAAACTCTGTGAGGGCTTGGCAAACATCTATTGACTCTCCCAAACACCATCTAACTCATGTGTTTCATGAAAACTCCTACTACTTGGCCTACAAGTTCTTATAAACCAAGAAGGGACAAATGGGCTCACAAATCTTAAACCAAGAAAACTTGAGTCTTCAAACTCTGTGAGGGCTTGGCAAACATCTATTGACTATCCCAAACTCCATCTAACTCATGTATTTCATGAAAACACCTACTACTTGGCCAAGAAGTTCTTATAAACCACGATCAAACGAGAAGGAACAAATGGGGTTACAACTCTTAAACCAAGAAAACTTGAGTCTTCAAACACCATGAGGGCTTGGCAAACATCTATTGACTCTCCCAAACACCATCTAACTCATCTGTTTCATGAAAACTCCTACTACTTGGCCTACAAGTTCTTATAAACCGAGAAGGGACAAATGGGCTCACAAATCTTAAACCAAGATAACTTGAGTCTTCAAACTCTGTGAGGGCTTGGCAAACATCTATTGACTATCCTAAACTCCATCTAACTCATGTGTTTCATGAAAACACCTACTACTTGGCCTAGAAGTTCTTATAATCCAAGATCAAACGAGAAGGAACAAATGTGGTTACAACTCTTAAACCAAGAAAACTTGAGTCTTCAAACACCATGAGGGCTTGGCAAACATCTATTGACTCTCCCAAACACCATCTAACTCATCTGTTTCATGAAAACTCCTACTACTTGGCCTACAAGTTCTTATAAACCGAGAAGGGACAAATGGGCTCACAAATCTTAAACCAAGATAACTTGAGTCTTCAAACTCTGTGAGGGCTTGGCAAACATCTATTGACTCTCCCAAACACCATCTAACTCATGTGTTTCATGAAAACTCCTACTACTTGGCCTACAAGTTCTTATAAACCAAGAAGGGACAAATGGGCTCACAAATCTTAAACCAAGAAAACTTGAGTCTTCAAACTCGTGAGGGCTTGGCAAACATCTATTGACTATCCCAAACTCCATCTAACTCATGTGTTTCATGAAAACACCTACTACTTGGCCTACAAGTTCTTATAAACCGAGAAGGGACAAATGGGGTTACAAATCTTAAACCAAGATAACTTGAGACTTCAAACTCTGGGAGGGCTTGGCACAGATCTATTGACTCTCCCAAACACCCTCTAACTCATGTGTTTCATGAAAACACCTTCTACTTGGCCTATAAGTTCTTATAATCCAAGATCAACCGAGAAGGAACTAATGGGGTTACAACTCTTGAACCAAGATAACTTGAGTCTTCAAACACCGTGAGGGCTTGGCAAACATCTATTGATTCTCCCAAACACCATCTAACTCATGTGTTTCATGAAATCACCTACTACTTGGCCAAGAAGTTCTTATAATCCAAGATCAACCGAGATGGAACAAATGGGGTTACAACTCTTAAACCAAGATAACTTGAGTCTTCAAACACCGTGAGGGCTTGGCAAACATCTATTGACTCTACCAAACACCATCTAACTCATGTGTTTCATGAAAACACCTACAACTTGGCCTACAAGTTCTTAAAAACCGAGAAGGGACAAATGGGCTCACAAATCTTAAACCAAGATAACTTGAGTCTTCAAACACCGTGAGGGCTTGGCAAACATCTATTGATTCTCCAAAACACCATCTAACTCATGTGTTTCATGAAATCACCTACTACGTGGCCAAGAAGTTCTTATAATCTAAGATCAATCGAGATGGAACAAATGGGGTTACAACTCTTAAACCAAGATGACTTGAGTCTTCAAACTCTGTGAGGGCTTGGCAAACATCTATTGACTATCCCAAACTCCATCTAACTCATGTATTTCATGAAAACACCTACTACTTGGCCAACAAGTTCTTATAAACCAAGATCAAACGAGAAGGAACAAAAGGGGTTACAACTCTTAAACCAAGAAAACTTGAGTCTTCAAACACCATGAGGGCTTGGCAAACATCTATTGACTCTCCCAAACACCATCTAACTCATCTGTTTCATGAAAACTCCTACTACTTGGCCTACAAGTTCTTATAAACCGAGAAGGGACAAATGGGCTCACAAATCTTAAACCAAGATAACTTGAGTCTTCAAACTCTGTGAGGGCTTGGCAAACATCTATTGACTATCCTAAACTCCATCTAACTCATGTGTTTCATGAAAACACCTACTACTTGGCCTACAAGTTCTTATAAACCGAGAAGGGACAAATGGGGTTACAAATCTTAAACCAAGATAACTTGAGACTTCAAACTCTGGGAGGGCTTGGCAAACATCTATTGACTATCCCAAACTCCATCTAACTCATGTATTTCATGAAAACACCTACTACTTGGCCAAGAAGTTCTTATAAACCAAGATCAAACGAGAAGGAACAAATGTGTTTACAACTCTTAAACCAAGAAAACTTGAGTCTTCAAACACCATGAGGGCTTGGCAAACATCTATTGACTCTCCCAAACACCATCTAACTCATCTGTTTCATGAAAACTCCTACTACTTGGCCTACAAGTTCTTATAAACCGAGAAGGGACAAATGGGCTCACAAATCTTAAACCAAGATAACTTGAGTCTTCAAACTCTGTGAGGGCTTGGCAAACATCTATTGACTCTCCCAAACACCATCTAACTCATGTGTTTCATGAAAACTCCTACTACTTGGCCTACAAGTTCTTATAAACCAAGAAGGGACAAATGGGCTCACAAATCTTAAACCAAGAAAACTTGAGTCTTCAAACTCTGTGAGGGCTTGGCAAACATCTATTGACTATCCCAAACTCCATCTAACTCATGTGTTTCATGAAAACACCTACTACTTGGCCTACAAGTTCTTATAAACCGAGAAGGGACAAATGGGGTTACAAATCTTAAACCAAGATAACTTGAGACTTCAAACTCTGGGAGGGCTTGGCACAGATCTATTGACTCTCCCAAACACCCTCTAACTCATGTGTTTCATGAAAACACCTTCTACTTGGCCTATAAGTTCTTATAATCCAAGATCAACCGAGAAGGAACTAATGGGGTTACAACTCTTGAACCAAGATAACTTGAGTCTTCAAACACCGTGAGGGCTTGGCAAACATCTATTGATTCTCCCAAACACCATCTAACTCATGTGTTTCATGAAATCACCTACTACTTGGCCAAGAAGTTCTTATAATCCAAGATCAACCGAGATGGAACAAATGGGGTTACAACTCTTAAACCAAGATAACTTGAGTCTTCAAACACCGTGAGGGCTTGGCAAACATCTATTGACTCTCCCAAACACCATCTAACTCATGTGTTTCATGAAAACACCTACAACTTGGCCTACAAGTTCTTAAAAACCGAGAAGGGACAAATGGGCTCACAAATCTTAAACCAAGATAACTTGAGTCTTCAAACACCGTGAGGGCTTGGCAAACATCTATTGATTCTCCAAAACACCATCTAACTCATGTGTTTCATGAAATCACCTACTACGTGGCCAAGAAGTTCTTATAATCTAAGATCAATCGAGATGGAACAAATGGGGTTACAACTCTTAAACCAAGATGACTTGAGTCTTCAAACTCTGTGAGGGCTTGGCAAAACATCTATTGACTATCCCAAACTCCATCTAACTCATGTATTTCATGAAAACACCTACTACTTGGCCAAGAAGTTCTTATAAACCAAGATCAAACGAGAAGGAACAAAAGGGGTTACAACTCTTAAACCAAGAAAACTTGAGTCTTCAAACACCATGAGGGCTTGGCAAACATCTATTGACTCTCCCAAACACCATCTAACTCATCTGTTTCATGAAAACTCCTACTACTTGGCCTACAAGTTCTTATAAACCGAGAAGGGACAAATGGGCTCACAAATCTTAAACCAAGATAACTTGAGTCTTCAAACTCGTGAGGGCTTGGCAAACATCTATTGACTATCCTAAACTCCATCTAACTCATGTGTTTCATGAAAACACCTACTACTTGGCCTACAAGTTCTTATAAACCGAGAAGGGACAAATGGGGTTACAAATCTTAAACCAAGATAACTTGAGACTTCAAACTCTGGGAGGGCTTGGCAAACATCTATTGACTATCCCAAACTCCATCTAACTCATGTATTTCATGAAAACACCTACTACTTGGCCAAGAAGTTCTTATAAACCAAGATCAAACGAGAAGGAACAAATGTGGTTACAACTCTTAAACCAAGAAAACTTGAGTCTTCAAACACCATGAGGGCTTGGCAAACATCTATTGACTCTCCCAAACACCATCTAACTCATCTGTTTCATGAAAACTCCTACTACTTGGCCTACAAGTTCTTATAAACCGAGAAGGGACAAATGGGCTCACAAATCTTAAACCAAGATAACTTGAGTCTTCAAACTACGTGAGGGCTTGGCAAACATCTATTGACTCTCCCAAACACCATCTAACTCATGTGTTTCATGAAAACTCCTACTACTTGGCCTACAAGTTCTTATAAACCAAGAAGGGACAAATGGGCTCACAAATCTTAAACCAAGAAAACTTGAGTCTTCAAACTCTGTGAGGGCTTGGCAAACATCTATTGACTATCCCAAACTCCATCTAACTCATGTGTTTCATGAAAACACCTACTACTTGGCCTACAAGTTCTTATAAACCGAGAAGGGACAAATGGGGTTACAAATCTTAAACCAAGATAACTTGAGACTTCAAACTCTGGAGGGCTTGGCACAGATCTATTGACTCTCCCAAACACCCTCTAACTCATGTGTTTCATGAAAACACCTTCTACTTGGCCTATAAGTTCTTATAATCCAAGATCAACCGAGAAGGAACTAATGGGGTTACAACTCTTGAACCAAGATAACTTGAGTCTTCAAACACCGTGAGGGCTTGGCAAACATCTATTGATTCTCCCAAACACCATCTAACTCATGTGTTTCATGAAATCACCTACTACTTGGCCAAGAAGTTCTTATAATCCAAGATCAACCGAGATGGAACAAATGGGGTTACAACTCTTAAACCAAGATAACTTGAGTCTTCAAACACCGTGAGGGCTTGGCAAACATCTATTGACTCTCCCAAACACCATCTAACTCATGTGTTTCATGAAAACACCTACAACTTGGCCTACAAGTTCTTAAAAACCGAGAAGGGACAAATGGGCTCACAAATCTTAAACCAAGATAACTTGAGTCTTCAAACACCGTGAGGGCTTGGCAAACATCTATTGATTCTCCAAAACACCATCTAACTCATGTGTTTCATGAAATCACCTACTACGTGGCCAAGAAGTTCTTATAATCTAAGATCAATCGAGATGGAACAAATGGGGTTACAACTCTTAAACCAAGATGACTTGAGTCTTCAAACTCTGTGAGGGCTTGGCAAAACATCTATTGACTATCCCAAACTCCATCTAACTCATGTATTTCATGAAAACACCTACTACTTGGCCAAGAAGTTCTTATAAACCAAGATCAAACGAGAAGGAACAAAAGGGGTTACAACTCTTAAACCAAGAAAACTTGAGTCTTCAAACACCATGAGGGCTTGGCAAACATCTATTGACTCTCCCAAACACCATCTAACTCATCTGTTTCATGAAAACTCCTACTACTTGGCCTACAAGTTCTTATAAACCGAGAAGGGACAAATGGGCTCACAAATCTTAAACCAAGATAACTTGAGTCTTCAAACTCTGTGAGGGCTTGGCAAACATCTATTGACTATCCTAAACTCCATCTAACTCATGTGTTTCATGAAAACACCTACTACTTGGCCTACAAGTTCTTATAAACCGAGAAGGGACAAATGGGGTTACAAATCTTAAACCAAGATAACTTGAGACTTCAAACTCACGGGAGGGCTTGGCAAACATCTATTGACTATCCCAAACTCCATCTAACTCATGTATTTCATGAAAACACCTACTACTTGGCCAAGAAGTTCTTATAAACCAAGATCAAACGAGAAGGAACAAATGTGGTTACAACTCTTAAACCAAGAAAACTTGAGTCTTCAAACACCATGAGGGCTTGGCAAACATCTATTGACTCTCCCAAACACCATCTAACTCATCTGTTTCATGAAAACTCCTACTACTTGGCCTACAAGTTCTTATAAACCGAGAAGGGACAAATGGGCTCACAAATCTTAAACCAAGATAACTTGAGTCTTCAAACTCTGTGAGGGCTTGGCAAACATCTATTGACTCTCCCAAACACCATCTAACTCATGTGTTTCATGAAAACTCCTACTACTTGGCCTACAAGTTCTTATAAACCAAGAAGGGACAAATGGGCTCACAAATCTTAAACCAAGAAAACTTGAGTCTTCAAACTCTGTGAGGGCTTGGCAAACATCTATTGACTATCCCAAACTCCATCTAACTCATGTGTTTCATGAAAACACCTACTACTTGGCCTACAAGTTCTTATAAACCGAGAAGGGACAAATGGGGTTACAAATCTTAAACCAAGATAACTTGAGACTTCAAACTGCAGGAGGGCTTGGCACGAGATCTATTGACTCTCCCAAACACCCTCTAACTCATGTGTTTCATGAAAACACCTTCTACTTGGCCTATAAGTTCTTATAATCCAAGATCAACCGAGAAGGAACTAATGGGGTTACAACTCTTGAACCAAGATAACTTGAGTCTTCAAACACCGTGAGGGCTTGGCAAACATCTATTGATTCTCCCAAACACCATCTAACTCATGTGTTTCATGAAATCACCTACTACTTGGCCAAGAAGTTCTTATAATCCAAGATCAACCGAGATGGAACAAATGGGGTTACAACTCTTAAACCAAGATAACTTGAGTCTTCAAACACCGTGAGGGCTTGGCAAACATCTATTGACTCTCCCAAACACCATCTAACTCATGTGTTTCATGAAAACACCTACAACTTGGCCTACAAGTTCTTAAAAACCGAGAAGGGACAAATGGGCTCACAAATCTTAAACCAAGATAACTTGAGTCTTCAAACACCGTGATGGCTTGGCAAACATCTATTGATTCTCCAAAACACCATCTAACTCATGTGTTTCATGAAATCACCTACTACGTGGCCAAGATGTTCTTATAATCTAAGATCAATCGAGAAGGAACAAATGGGGTTACAACTCTTAAACCAAGATGACTTGAGTCTTCAAACTCTGTGAGGGCTTGGCAAACATCTATTGACTATCCCAAACTCCATCTAACTCATGTATTTCATGAAAACACCTACTACTTGGCCAAGAAGTTCTTATAAACCAAGATCAAACGAGAAGGAACAAATGGGGTTACAACTCTTAAACCAAGAAAACTTGAGTCTTCAAACACCATGAGGGCTTGGCAAACATCTATTGACTCTCCCAAACACCATCTAACTCATCTGTTTCATGAAAACTCCTACTACTTGGCCTACAAGTTCTTATAAACCGAGAAGGGACAAATGGGCTCACAAATCTTAAACCAAGATAACTTGAGTCTTCAAACTCTGTGAGGGCTTGGCAAACATCTATTGACTATCCTAAACTCCATCTAACTCATGTGTTTCATGAAAACACCTACTCCTTGGCCTAGAAGTTCTTATAATCCAAGATCAACCGAGAAGGAACAAATGGGCTTACAACTCTTAAACCAAGATAACTTGAGACTTCAAACTCTGGGAGGGCTTGGCAAAGATCTATTGACTCTCCCTAACACCCTCTAACTCATGTGTTTCATGAAAACACCTTCTACTTGGCCTAAAAGTTCTTATAATCCAAGATCAACCGAGAAAGAACTAATGGGGTTACAACTCTTAAACCAAGATAACTTGAGTCTTCAAACACCGTGAGGGCTTGGCAAACATCTATTGATTCTCCCAAACACCATCTAACTCATGTGTTTCATGAAATCACCTACTACTTGGCCAAGAAGTTCTTATAATCCAAGATCAACCGAGATGGAACAAATGGGGTTACAACTCTTAAACCAAGATAACTTGAGTCTTCAAACACCGTGAGGGCTTGGCAAACATCTATTGATTCTCCCAAACACCATCTAACTCATGTGTTTCATGAAATCACCTACTACTTGGCCAAGAAGTTCTTGTAATCTAAGATCAATCGAGAAGGAACAAATGGGGTTACAACTCTTAAACCAGGATAACTTGAGTCTTCAAACTCTGTGAGGGGTTGGCAAACATCTATTGACTCTCCCAAACACCATCTAACTCATGTGTTTCATGAAAACACCTACTACTTGGCCTACAAGTTCTTATAAACCGTGAAGGGACAAATGGGCTCACAAATCTTAAACCAAGATAACTTGAGTCTTCAAACACCGTGAAGGCTTGGCAAACATCTATTGATTCTTCAAAACACCATCTAACTCATGTGTTTCATGAAATCACCTACTACTTGGCCAAGAAGTTCTTATAAACCAAGATCAAACGAGAAGGAACAAATGGGGTTACAACTCTTAAACCAAGAAAACTTGAGTCTTCAAACACCATGAGGGCTTGGCAAACATCTATTGACTCTCCCAAACACCATCTAACTCATCTGTTTCATGAAAACTCCTACTACTTGGCCTACAAGTTCTTATAAACCGAGAAGGGACAAATGGGCTCACAAATCTTAAACCAAGATAACTTGAGTCTTCAAACTCTGTGAGGGCTTGGCAAACATCTATTGACTATCCTAAACTCCATCTAACTCATGTGTTTCATGAAAACACCTACTCCTTGGCCTAGAAGTTCTTATAATCCAAGATCAACCGAGAAGGAACAAATGGGCTTACAACTCTTAAACCAAGATAACTTGAGACTTCAAACTCTGGGAGGGCTTGGCAAAGATCTATTGACTCTCCCTAACACCGTCTAACTCATGTGTTTCATGAAAACACCTTCTACTTGGCCTAAAAGTTCTTATAATCCAAGATCAACCGAGAAAGAACTAATGGGGTTACAACTCTTAAACCAAGATAACTTGAGTCTTCAAACACCGTGAGGGCTTGGCAAACATCTATTGATTCTCCCAAACACCATCTAACTCATGTGTTTCATGAAATCACCTACTACTTGGCCAAGAAGTTCTTATAATCCAAGATCAACCGAGATGGAACAAATGGGGTTACAACTCTTAAACCAAGATAACTTGAGTCTTCAAACACCGTGAGGGCTTGGCAAACATCTATTGATTCTCCCAAACACCATCTAACTCATGTGTTTCATGAAATCACCTACTACTTGGCCAAGAAGTTCTTGTAATCTAAGATCAATCGAGAAGGAACAAATGGGGTTACAACTCTTAAACCAGGATAACTTGAGTCTTCAAACTCGTGAGGGGTTGGCAAACATCTATTGACTCTCCCAAACACCATCTAACTCATGTGTTTCATGAAAACACCTACTACTTGGCCTACAAGTTCTTATAAACCGTGAAGGGACAAATGGGCTCACAAATCTTAAACCAAGATAACTTGAGTCTTCAAACACCGTGAAGGCTTGGCAAACATCTATTGATTCTTCAAAACACCATCTAACTCATGTGTTTCATGAAATCACCTACTACTTGGCCAAGAAGTTCTTATAAACCAAGATCAAACGAGAAGGAACAAATGGGGTTACAACTCTTAAACCAAGAAAACTTGAGTCTTCAAACACCGTGAGGGCTTGGCAAACATCTATTGACTCTCCGAAACACCATCTAACTCATGTGTTTCATGAAAACACCTACTACTTGGCCTACAAGTTGTTATAAACCGAGAAGGGACAAATGGGCTCACAAATCTTAAACCAAGATAACTTGAGTCTTCAAACTCTGTGAGGGGTTGGCAAACATCTATTGACTCTCCCAAACACCATCTAACTCATGTGTTTCATGAAAACACCTACTACTTGGCCTACAAGTTCTTATAAACCGTGAAGGGACAAATGGGCTCACAAATCTTAAACCAAGAAAACTTGAGTCTTCAAACTCTGTGAGGGCTTGGCAAACATCTATTGACTATCCCAAACTCCATCTAACTCATGTGTTTCATGAAAACACCTACTACTTGGCCTAGAAGTTCTTATAATCCAAGATCAACCGAGAAGGAACAAATGGGCTTTCAACTTTTAAACCAAGATAACTTGAGACTTCAAACTCTGGGAGGGCTTGGCAAAGATCTATTGACTCTCCCAAACACCCTCTAACTCATGTGATTCATGAAAACACCTTCTACTTGGCCTATAAGTTCTTATAATCCAAGATCAACCGAGAAGGAACTAATTGGGTTACAACTCTTAAACCAAGATAACTTGAGTCTTCAAACACCGTGAGGGCTTGGCAAACATCTATTGATTCTCCCAAACACCATCTAACTCATGTGTTTCATCAAATCACCTACTACTTGGCCAAGAAGTTCTTATAATCCAAGATCAACCGAGATGGAACAAATGGGGTTACAACTCTTAAACCAAGATAACTTGAGTCTTCAAACACCGTGAGGGCTTGGCAAACATCTACTGATTCTCCCAAACACCATCTAACTCATGTGTTTCATGAAAACACCTACTACTTGGCCAAGAATTTCTTATAAACCGAGAAGGGACAAATGGGCTCACAAATCTTAAACCAAGATAACTTAAGTCTTCAAACACCGTGAAGGCTTGGCAAACATCTATTGATTCTCCAAAACACCATCTAACTCATGTGTTTCATGAAATCACCTACTACTTGGCCAAGAAGTTCTTATAAACCAAGATCAAACGAGAGGGAACAAATGGGGTTACAACTCTTAAACCAAGAAAACTTGAGTCTTCAAACACCGTGAGGGCTTGGCAAACATCTATTGACTCTCCCAAACACCATCTAACTCATGTGTTTCATGAAAACACCTACAACTTGGCCTACAAGTTCTTAAAAACCGAGAAGGGACAAATGGGCTCACAAATCTTAAACCAAGATAACTTGAGTCTTCAAACACCGTGAGGGCTTGGCAAACATCTATTGATTCTCCAAAACACCATCTAACTCATGTGTTTCATGAAATCACCTACTACGTGGCCAAGAAGTTCTTATAATCTAAGATCAATCGAGAAGGAACAAATGATGTTACAACTCTTAAACCAAGATGACTTGAGTCTTCAAACTCTGTCAGGGCTTGGCAAACATCTATTGACTATCCCAAACTCCATCTAACTCATGTATTTCATGAAAACACCTACTACTTGGCCAAGAAGTTCTTATAAACCAAGATCAAACGAGAAGGAACAAATGGGGTTACAACTCTTAAACCAAGAAAACTTGAGTCTTCAAACACCATGAGGGCTTGGCAAACATCTATTGACTCTCCCAAACACCATCTAACTCATCTGTTTCATGAAAACTCCTACTACTTGGCCTACAAGTTCTTATAAACCGAGAAGGGACAAATGGGCTCACAAATCTTAAACCAAGATAACTTGAGTGTTCAAACTCTGTGAGGGCTTGGCAAACATCTATTGACTCTCCCAAACACCATCTAACTCATGTGTTTCATGAAAACACCTACTACTTGGCCTACAAGTTCTTATAAACCGAGAAGGGACAAATGGGCTCACAAATCTTAAACCAAGAAAACTTGAGTCTTCAAACTCTGTGAGGGCTTGGCAAACATCTATTGACTATCCAAAACTCCATCTAACTCATGTGTTTCATGAAAACACCTACTACTTGGCCTAGAAGTTCTTATAATCCAAGATCAACCGAGAAGGAACAAATGGGCTTACGTCTCTTAAACCAAGAAAACTTGAGTCTTCAAACTCTGTGTGGGCTTGGCAAACATCTATTGACTATCCCAAACTCCATCTAACTCATGTGTTTCTTGAAAACACCTACTACTTGGCCTAGAAGTTCTTATAATCCAAGATCAACCGAGAAGGAACAAATGGGCTTACAACTCTTAAACCAAGATAACTTGGGACTTCAAACTCTGGGAGGGCTTGGCAAACATCTATTGACTCTCCCAAACACCCTCTAACTCATGTGTTTCATGAAAACACCTTCTACTTGGCCTATAAGTTCTTATAATCCAAGATCAACCGAGAAGGAACTAATGGGGTTACAACTCTTAAACCAAGATAACTTGAGTCTTCAAACACCGTGAGGGCTTGGCAAACATCTATTGATTCTCCCAAACACCATCTAACTCATGTGTTTCATGAAATCACCTACTACTTGGCCAAGAAGTTCTTATAATCCAAGATCAACCGAGATGGAACAAATGAGGTTACAACTCTTAAACCAAGATAACTTGAGTCTTCAAACACCGTGAGGGCTTGGCAAACATCTATTGACTCTCCCAAACACCATCTAACTCATGTGTTTCATGAAAACTCCTACTACTTGGCCTACAAGTTCTTATAAACCAAGAAGGGACAAATGGGCTCACAAATCTTAAACCAAGATAACTTGAGTCTTCAAACTCTGTGAGGGCTTGGCAAACATCTATTGACTATCCCAAACTCCATCTAACTCATGTGTTTCATGAAAACACCTACTACTTGGCCTACAAGTTCTTATAAACCGAGAAGGGACAAATGGGGTTACAAATCTTAAACCAAGATAACTTGAGACTTCAAACTCTGGGAGGGCTTGGCAAACATCTATTGACTATCCCAAACTCCATCTAACTCATGTATTTCATGAAAACACCTACTACTTGGCCAAGAAGTTCTTATAAACCAAGATCAAACGAGAAGGAACAAATGTGGTTACAACTCTTAAACCAAGAAAACTTGAGTCTTCAAACACCATGAGGGCTTGGCAAACATCTATTGACTCTCCCAAACACCATCTAACTCATCTGTTTCATGAAAACTCCTACTACTTGGCCTACAAGTTCTTATAAACCGAGAAGGGACAAGTGGGCTCACAAATCTTAAACCAAGATAACTTGAGTCTTCAAACTCTGTGAGGGCTTGGCAAACATCTATTGACTCTCCCAAACACCATCTAACTCATGTGTTTCATGAAAACTCCTACTACTTGGCCTACAAGTTCTTATAAACCAAGAAGGGACAAATGGGCTCACAAATCTTAAACCAAGAAAACTTGAGTCTTCAAACTCTGTGAGGGCTTGGCAAACATCTATTGGCTATCCCAAACTCCATCTAACTCATGTATTTCATGAAAACACCTACTACTTGGCCAAGAAGTTCTTATAAACCAAGATCAAACGAGAAGGAACAAATGGGGTTACAACTCTTAAACCAAGAAAACTTGAGTCTTCAAACACCATGAGGGCTTGGCAAACATCTATTGACTCTCCCAAACACCATCTAACTCATCTGTTTCATGAAAACTCCTACTACTTGGCCTACAAGTTCTTATAACCGAGAAGAAGGGACAAATGGGCTCACAAATCTTAAACCAAGATAACTTGAGTCTTCAAACTCTGTGAGGGCTTGGCAAACATCTATTGACTATCCTAAACTCCATCTAACTCATGTGTTTCATGAAAACACCTACTACTTGGCCTAGAAGTTCTTATAATCCAAGATCAAACGAGAAGGAACAAATGTGGTTACAACTCTTAAACCAAGAAAACTTGAGTCTTCAAACACCATGAGGGCTTGGCAAACATCTATTGACTCTCCCAAACACCATCTAACTCATCTGTTTCATGAAAACTCCTACTACTTGGCCTACAAGTTCTTATAAACCGAGAAGGGACAAATGGGCTCACAAATCTTAAACCAAGATAACTTGAGTCTTCAAACTCTGTGAGGGCTTGGCAAACATCTATTGACTCTCCCAAACACCATCTAACTCATGTGTTTCATGAAAACTCCTACTACTTGGCCTACAAGTTCTTATAAACCAAGAAGGGACAAATGGGCTCACAAATCTTAAACCAAGAAAACTTGAGTCTTCAAACTCTGTGAGGGCTTGGCAAACATCTATTGACTATCCCAAACTCCATCTAACTCATGTATTTCATGAAAACACCTACTACTTGGCCAAGAAGTTCTTATAAACCAAGATCAAACGAGAAGGAACAAATGGGGTTACAACTCTTAAACCAAGAAAACTTGAGTCTTCAAACACCATGAGGGCTTGGCAAACATCTATTGACTCTCCCAAACACCATCTAACTCATCTGTTTCATGAAAACTCCTACTACTTGGCCTACAAGTTCTTATAAACCGAGAAGGGACAAATGGGCTCACAAATCTTAAACCAAGATAACTTGAGTCTTCAAACTCTGTGAGGGCTTGGCAAACATCTATTGACTATCCTAAACTCCATCTAACTCATGTGTTTCATGAAAACACCTACTACTTGGCCTACAAGTTCTTATAAACCAAGAAGGGACAAATGGGCTCACAAATCTTAAACCAAGAAAACTTGAGTCTTCAAACTCTGTGAGGGCTTGGCAAACATCTATTGACTATCCCAAACTCCATCTAACTCATGTGTTTCATGAAAACACCTACTACTTGGCCTACAAGTTCTTATAAACCAGAGAAGGGACAAATGGGGTTACAAATCTTAAACCAAGATAACTTGAGACTTCAAACTCTGGGAGGGCTTGGCACAGATCTATTGACTCTCCCAAACACCCTCTAACTCATGTGTTTCATGAAAACACCTTCTACTTGGCCTATAAGTTCTTATAATCCAAGATCAACCGAGAAGGAACTAATGGGGTTACAACTCTTGAACCAAGATAACTTGAGTCTTCAAACACCGTGAGGGCTTGGCAAACATCTATTGATTCTCCCAAACACCATCTAACTCATGTGTTTCATGAAATCACCTACTACTTGGCCAAGAAGTTCTTATAATCCAAGATCAACCGAGATGGAACAAATGGGGTTACAACTCTTAAACCAAGATAACTTGAGTCTTCAAACACCGTGAGGGCTTGGCAAACATCTATTGACTCTACCAAACACCATCTAACTCATGTGTTTCATGAAAACACCTACAACTTGGCCTACAAGTTCTTAAAAACCGAGAAGGGACAAATGGGCTCACAAATCTTAAACCAAGATAACTTGAGTCTTCAAACACCGTGAGGGCTTGGCAAACATCTATTGATTCTCCAAAACACCATCTAACTCATGTGTTTCATGAAATCACCTACTACGTGGCCAAGAAGTTCTTATAATCTAAGATCAATCGAGATGGAACAAATGGGGTTACAACTCTTAAACCAAGATGACTTGAGTCTTCAAACTCTGTGAGGGCTTGGCAAACATCTATTGACTATCCCAAACTCCATCTAACTCATGTATTTCATGAAAACACCTACTACTTGGCCAAGAAGTTCTTATAAACCAAGATCAAACGAGAAGGAACAAAAGGGGTTACAACTCTTAAACCAAGAAAACTTGAGTCTTTAAACACCATGAGGGCTTGGCAAACATCTATTGACTCTCCCAAACACCATCTAACTCATCTGTTTCATGAAAACTCCTACTACTTGGCCTACAAGTTCTTATAAACCGAGAAGGGACAAATGGGCTCACAAATCTTAAACCAAGATAACTTGAGTCTTCAAACTCTGTGAGGGCTTGGCAAACATCTATTGACTATCCTAAACTCCATCTAACTCATGTGTTTCATGAAAACACCTACTACTTGGCCTACAAGTTCTTATAAACCGAGAAGGGACAAATGGGGTTACAAATCTTAAACCAAGATAACTTGAGACTTCAAACTCTGGGAGGGCTTGGCAAACATCTATTGACTATCCCAAACTCCATCTAACTCATGTATTTCATGAAAACACCTACTACTTGGCCAAGAAGTTCTTATAAACCAAGATCAAACGAGAAGGAACAAATGTGGTTACAACTCTTAAACCAAGAAAACTTGAGTCTTCAAACACCATGAGGGCTTGGCAAACATCTATTGACTCTCCCAAACACCATCTAACTCATCTGTTTCATGAAAACTCCTACTACTTGGCCTACAAGTTCTTATAAACCGAGAAGGGACAAATGGGCTCACAAATCTTAAACCAAGATAACTTGAGTCTTCAAACTCTGTGAGGGCTTGGCAAACATCTATTGACTCTCCCAAACACCATCTAACTCATGTGTTTCATGAAAACTCCTACTACTTGGCCTACAAGTTCTTATAAACCAAGAAGGGACAAATGGGCTCACAAATCTTAAACCAAGAAAACTTGAGTCTTCAAACTCTGTGAGGGCTTGGCAAACATCTATTGACTATCCCAAACTCCATCTAACTCATGTGTTTCATGAAAACACCTACTACTTGGCCTACAAGTTCTTATAAACCGAGAAGGGACAAATGGGGTTACAAATCTTAAACCAAGATAACTTGAGACTTCAAACAATTGGAGGGCTTGGCACAGATCTATTGACTCTCCCAAACACCCTCTAACTCATGTGTTTCATGAAAACACCTTCTACTTGGCCTATAAGTTCTTATAATCCAAGATCAACCGAGAAGGAACTAATGGGGTTACAACTCTTGAACCAAGATAACTTGAGTCTTCAAACACCGTGAGGGCTTGGCAAACATCTATTGATTCTCCCAAACACCATCTAACTCATGTGTTTCATGAAATCACCTACTACTTGGCCAAGAAGTTCTTATAATCCAAGATCAACCGAGATGGAACAAATGGGGTTACAACTCTTAAACCAAGATAACTTGAGTCTTCAAACACCGTGAGGGCTTGGCAAACATCTATTGACTCTCCCAAACACCATCTAACTCATGTGTTTCATGAAAACACCTACAACTTGGCCTACAAGTTCTTAAAAACCGAGAAGGGACAAATGGGCTCACAAATCTTAAACCAAGATAACTTGAGTCTTCAAACACCGTGAGGGCTTGGCAAACATCTATTGATTCTCCAAAACACCATCTAACTCATGTGTTTCATGAAATCACCTACTACGTGGCCAAGAAGTTCTTATAATCTAAGATCAATCGAGATGGAACAAATGGGGTTACAACTCTTAAACCAAGATGACTTGAGTCTTCAAACTCTGTGAGGGCTTGGCAAAACATCTATTGACTATCCCAAACTCCATCTAACTCATGTATTTCATGAAAACACCTACTACTTGGCCAAGAAGTTCTTATAAACCAAGATCAAACGAGAAGGAACAAATGGGGTTACAACTCTTAAACCAAGAAAACTTGAGTCTTCAAACACCATGAGGGCTTGGCAAACATCTATTGACTCTCCCAAACACCATCTAACTCATCTGTTTCATGAAAACTCCTACTACTTGGCCTACAAGTTCTTATAAACCGAGAAGGGACAAATGGGCTCACAAATCTTAAACCAAGATAACTTGAGTCTTCAAACTCGTGTGAGGGCTTGGCAAACATCTATTGACTATCCTAAACTCCATCTAACTCATGTGTTTCATGAAAACACCTACTACTTGGCCTACAAGTTCTTATAATCCAATATCAACCGAGAAGGAACAAATGGGGTTACAAATCTTAATCCAAGATAACTTGAGACTTCTATCTCTGGGAGGGCTTGGCAAAGATCTATTGACTCTCCCAAACACCATCTAACTCATGTGTTTCATGAAAACACCTTCTACTTGGCCTATAAGTTCTTATAATCCAAGATCAACCGAGAAGGAACTAATGGGGTTACAACTCTTAAACCAAGATAACTTGAGTCTTCAAACACCGTGAGGGCTTGGCAAACATCTATTGATTCTCCCAAACACCATCTAACTCATGTGTTTCATGAAATCACCTACTACTTGGCCAAGAAGTTCTTATAATCCAAGATCAACCGAGATGGAACAAATGGGGTTACAACTCTTAAACCAAGATAACTTGAGTCTTCAAACACCGTGAGGGCTTGGCAAACATCTATTGATTCTCCCAAACACCATCTAACTCATGTGTTTCATGAAATCACCTACTACTTGGCCAAGAAGTTCTTATAATCCAAGATCAATCGAGAAGGAACAAATGGGGTTACAACTCTTAAACCAAGATAACTTGAGTCTTCAAACACCGTGAGGGCTTGGCAAACATCTATTGACTCTCCCAAACCCCATCTAACTCATGTGTTTCATGAAAACACCTACTACTTGGCCTACAAGTTCTTATAATCCAAGATCAACCGAGAAGGGACAAATGGGCTCACAAATCTTAAACCAAGATAACTTGAGTCTTCAAACACCGTGAGGGCTTGGCAAACATCTATTGATTCTCCAAAACACCATCTAACTCATGTGTTTCATGAAATCACCTACTACTTGGCCAAGAAGTTCTTATAAACCAAGATCAAACGAGAAGGAACAAATGGGGTTACAACTCTTAAACCAAGAAAACTTGAGTCTTCAAACACCATGAGGGCTTGGCAAACATCTATTGACTCTCCCAAACACCATCTAACTCATCTGTTTCATGAAAACTCCTACTACTTGGCCTACAAGTTCTTATAAACCGAGAAGGGACAAATGGGCTCACAAATCTTAAACCAAGATAACTTGAGTCTTCAAACTCTGTGAGGGCTTGGCAAACATCTATTGACTATCCTAAACTCCATCTAACTCATGTGTTTCATGAAAACACCTACTACTTGGCCTAGAAGTTCTTATAATCCAAGATCAACCGAGAAGGAACAAATGGGCTTACAACTCTTAAACCAAGATAACTTGAGACTTCAAACTCTGGGAGGGCTTGGCAAAGATCTATTGACTCTCCCAAACACCATCTAACTCATGTGTTTCATGAAAACACCTTCTACTTGGCCTAAAAGTTCTTATAATCCAAGATCAACCGAGAAAGAACTAATGGGGTTACAACTCTTAAACCAAGATAACTTGAGTCTTCAAACACCGTGAGGGCTTGGCAAACATCTATTGATTCTCCCAAACACCATCTAACTCATGTGTTTCATGAAATCACCTACTACTTGGCCAAGAAGTTCTTATAATCCAAGATCAACCGAGATGGAACAAATGGGGTTACAACTCTTAAACCAAGATAACTTGAGTCTTCAAACACCGTGAGGGCTTGGCAAACATCTATTGATTCTCCCAAACACCATCTAACTCATGTGTTTCATGAAATCACCTACTACTTGGCCAAGAAGTTCTTGTAATCTAAGATCAATCGAGAAGGAACAAATGGGGTTACAACTCTTAAACCAGGATAACTTGAGTCTTCAAACTCGTGAGGGGTTGGCAAACATCTATTGACTCTCCCAAACACCATCTAACTCATGTGTTTCATGAAAACACCTACTACTTGGCCTACAAGTTCTTATAAACCGTGAAGGGACAAATGGGCTCACAAATCTTAAACCAAGATAACTTGAGTCTTCAAACACCGTGAAGGCTTGGCAAACATCTATTGATTCTTCAAAACACCATCTAACTCATGTGTTTCATGAAATCACCTACTACTTGGCCAAGAAGTTCTTATAAACCAAGATCAAACGAGAAGGAACAAATGGGGTTACAACTCTTAAACCAAGAAAACTTGAGTCTTCAAACACCGTGAGGGCTTGGCAAACATCTATTGACTCTCCAAACACCATCTAACTCATGTGTTTCATGAAAACACCTACTACTTGGCCTACAAGTTGTTATAAACCGAGAAGGGACAAATGGGCTCACAAATCTTAAACCAAGATAACTTGAGTCTTCAAACTCTGTGAGGGGTTGGCAAACATCTATTGACTCTCCCAAACACCATCTAACTCATGTGTTTCATGAAAACACCTACTACTTGGCCTACAAGTTCTTATAAACCGTGAAGGGACAAATGGGCTCACAAATCTTAAACCAAGAAAACTTGAGTCTTCAAACTCTGTGAGGGCTTGGCAAACATCTATTGACTATCCCAAACTCCATCTAACTCATGTGTTTCATGAAAACACCTACTACTTGGCCTAGAAGTTCTTATAATCCAAGATCAACCGAGAAGGAACAAATGGGCTTACAACTTTTAAACCAAGATAACTTGAGACTTCAAACTCTGGGAGGGCTTGGCAAACATCTATTGACTCTCCCAAACACCATCTAACTCATGTGTTTCATGAAAACACCTACTACTTGGCCTACAAGTTCTTATAATCCAAGATCAACCGAGAAGGAACAAATGGGGTTACAACTCTTAAACCAAGAAAACTTGAGTCTTCAAACACCGTGAGGGCTTGGCAAACATCTATTGACTATCCCAAACTCCATCTAACTCATGTGTTTCATGAAAACACCTACTACTTGGCCTAGAAGTTCTTATAATCCAAGTTCAACCGAGAAGGAACAAATGGGGTTACAAATCTTTAACCCAGATAACTTCGAGTCTTCAAACACCGGGAGGGCTTGGCAAACATCTATTGACTCTCCCAATCACCCTCTAACTCATGTGTTTCATGAAAAGACCTTCTACTTGGCCTATAAGTTCTTATAATCCAAGATCAACCGAGAAGGAACTAATGGGGTTACAACTCTTAAACCAAGATAACTTGAGTCTTCAAACACCGTGAGGGCTTGGCAAACATCTATTGATTCTCCCAAACACCATCTAACTCATGTGTTTCATGAAATCACCTACTACTTGGCCAAGAAGTTCTTATAATCCAAGATCAACCGAGATGGAACAAATGGGGTTACAACTCTTAAATCAAGATAACTTGAGTCTTCAAACACCGTGAGGGCTTGGTAAACATCTATTGACTCTCCCAAACACCATCTAACTCATGTGTTTCATGAAAACACCTACAACTTGGCCTACAAGTTCTTAAAAACCGAGAAGGGACAAATGGGCTCACAAATCTTAAACCAAGATAACTTGAGTCTTCAAACACCGTGAGGGCTTGGCAAACATCTATTGATTCTCCAAAACACCATCTAACTCATGTGTTTCATGAAATCACCTACTACTTGGCCAAGAAGTTCTTATAATCTAAGATCAATCGAGAAGGAACAAATGGGGTTACAACTCTTAAACCAAGATGACTTGAGTCTTCAAACTCTGTGAGGGCTTGGCAAACATCTATTGACTATCCCAAACTCCATCTAACTCATTTGTTTCATGAAAACACCTACTACTTGGCCAAGAAGTTCTTATAAACCAAGATCAAACGAGAAGGAACAAATGGGGTTACAACTCTTAAACCAAGAAAACTTGAGTCTTCAAACACCGTGAGGGCTTGGCAAACATCTATTGACTCTCCCAAACACCATCTAACTCATCTCCTGTTTCATGAAAACTCCTACTACTTGGCCTACAAGTTCTTATAAACCGAGAAGGGACAAATGGGCTCACAAATCTTAAACCAAGATAACTTGAGTCTTCAAACTCTGTGAGGGCTTGGCAAACATCTATTGACTATCCCAAACACCATCTAACTCATGTGTTTCATGAAAACACCTACTACTTGGCCTACAAGTTCTTATAAACCGAGAAGGGACAAATGGGCTCACAAATCTTAAACCAAGAAACCTTGAGTCTTCAAACTCACAGGAGGGCTTGGCAAACATCTATTGACTATCCTAAACACCATCTAACTCATGTGTTTCATGAAAACACCTACTACTTGGCCTATAAGTTCTTATAATCCAAGATCAACCGAGAAGGAACAAATGGGGTTACGTCTCTTAAACCAAGATAACTTGAGTCTTCAAACTACGTGTGGGCTTGGCAAACATCTATTGACTATCCCAAACACCATCTAACTCATGTGTTTCATGAAAACACCTACTACTTGGCCTAGAAGTTCTTATAATCCAAGATCAACCGAGAAGGAACAAATGGGGTTACAACTCTTAAACCAAGATAACTTGGGCCTTCAAACACCGTGAGGGCTTGGCAAACATCTATTGACTCTCCCAAACACCATCTAACTCATGTGTTTCATGAAATCACCTACTACTTGGCCTATAAGTTCTTATAATCCAAGATCAACCGAGAAGGAACAAATGGGATTACAACTCTTAAACCAAGATAACTTGAGTCTTCAAACTCGCGTGAGGGCTTGGCAAACATCTATTGATTCTCACAAACACCATCTAACTCTTGTGTTTCATGTAATCACCTACTACTTGGCCAAGAAGTTCTTATAATCCAAGATCAACCGAGAAGGAACAAATGGGCTAACGACTCTTAAACCAAGATAACTTGAGTCTTCAAACACCGTGAGGGCTTGGCAAACATCTATTGACTCTCCCAAACACCATCTAACTCATGTGTTTCATGAAAACTCCTACTACTTGGCCTACAAGTTCTTATAAACCCAGATCAAACGAGAGGGGACAAATGGGCTCACAAATCTTAAACCAAGATAACTTGAGTCTTCAAACACCGTGAGGGCTTGGCAAACATCTATTGACTATCCCAAACTCCATCTAACTCATGTGTTTCATGAAAACACCTACTACTTGGCCTACAAGTTCTTATAAACCGAGAAGGGACAAATGGGGTTACAACTCTTAAACCAACTTAACTTGAGACTTCAAACTCTGTGAGGGCTTGGCAAACATCTGTTGACTCTCCCAAACACCATCTAACTCATGTGTTTCATGAAAACACCTACTACTTGGCCTAGAAGTTCTTATAATCCATGATCAAACGAGAAGGAACAAATGGGCTCACAAATCTTAAACCAAGAAAACTTGAGTCTTCAAACACTGTGAGGGCTTGGCAAACATCTATTGACTCTCCCAAACACCATCTAACTCATGTGTTTCATGAAAACACCTACTACTTGGCCTACAAGTTCTTATAATCCAAGATCAACCGAGAAGGAACTAATGGGCTCACAAATCTTAAACCAAGATAACTTGAGTCTTCAAACTCTGTGAGGGCTTGGCAAACATCTATTGACTCTCCCAAACACCATCTAACTCATGTGTTTCATGAAAACTCCTACTACTTGGCCTACAAGTTCTTATAAAACAAGAAGGGACAAATGGGCTCACAAATCTTAAACCAAGAAAACTTGAGTCTTCAAACTCGTGAGGGCTTGGCAAACATCTATTGATTCTCCCAAACTCCATCTAACTCATGTGTTTCATGAAAACACCTACTACTTGGCCTACAAGTTCTTATAAACCAAGATCAAACGAGAAGGAACAAATGGGGTTACAACTCTTAAACCAAGATAACTTGAGTCTTCAAACACCGTGAGGGCTTGGCAAACATCTATTGACTCTCCCAAACACCATCTAACTCATCTGTTTCATGAAAACTCCTACTACTTGGCCTACAAGTTCTTATCCAAGATCAACCGAGAAGGACAAATGGGCTCACAAATCTTAAACCAAGATAACTTGAGTCTTCAAACTCTGTGAGGGCTTGGCAAACATCTATTGACTATCCCAAACTCCATCTAACTCGTGTGTTTCATGAAAACACCTACTACTTGGCCTAGAAGTTCTTATAATCCAAGATCAATCGAGAAGGAACAAATGTGGTTACAACTCTTAAACCAAGAAAACTTGAGTCTTCAAACACCATGAGGGCTTGGCAAACATCTATTGACTCTCCCAAACACCATCTAACTCATGTGTTTCATGAAAACACCTACTACTTGGCCTACAAGTTCTTATAAACCGAGAAGGGACAAATGGGCTCACAAATCTTAAACCAAGATAACTTGAGTCTTCAAACTCTGTGAGGGCTTGGCAAACATCTATTGACTCTCCCAAACACCAGCTAACTCATGTGTTTCATGAAAACTCCTACTACTTGGCCTACAAGTTCTTATAAACCAATCGAGAAGGGAACAAATGGGCTCACAAATCTTAAACCAAGAAAACTTGAGTCTTCAAACTCGTGAGGGCTTGGCAAACATCTATTGACTATCCCAAACTCCATCTAACTCATGTATTTCATGAAAACACCTACTACTTGGCCAAGAAGTTCTTATAAACCAAGATCAAACGAGAAGGAACAAATGGGGTTACAACTCTTAAACCAAGAAAACTTGAGTCTTCAAACACCATGAGGGCTTGGCAAACATCTATTGACTCTCCCAAACACCATCTAACTCATCTGTTTCATGAAAACTCCTACTACTTGGCCTACAAGTTCTTATAAACCGAGAAGGGACAAATGGGCTCACAAATCTTAAACCAAGATAACTTGAGTCTTCAAACTCTGTGAGGGCTTGGCAAACATCTATTGACTATCCTAAACTCCATCTAACTCATGTGTTTCATGAAAACACCTACTACTTGGCCTACAAGTTCTTATAAACCAAGAAGGGACAAATGGGCTCACAAATCTTAAACCAAGAAAACTTGAGTCTTCAAACTCTGTGAGGGCTTGGCAAACATCTATTGACTATCCCAAACTCCATCTAACTCATGTGTTTCATGAAAACACCTACTACTTGGCCTACAAGTTCTTATAATCCAAGATCAACCGAGAAGGTACAAATGGGCTGACAAATCTTAAACCAAGATAACTTGAGACTTCAAACTCTGGGAGGGCTTGGCAAACATCTATTGACTCTCCCAAACACCCTCTAACTCATGTGTTTCATGAAAACACCTTCTACTTGGCCTATAAGTTCTTATAATCCAAGATCAACCGAGAAGGAACTAATGGGGTTACAACTCTTGAACCAAGATAACTTGAGTCTTCAAACACCGTGAGGGCTTGGCAAACATCTATTGATTCTCCCAAACACCATCTAACTCATGTGTTTCATGAAATCACCTACTACTTGGCCAAGAAGTTCTTATAATCCAAGATCAACCGAGATGGAACAAATGGGGTTACAACTCTTAAACCAAGATAACTTGAGTCTTCAAACACCGTGAGGGCTTGGCAAACATCTATTGACTCTACCAAACACCATCTAACTCATGTGTTTCATGAAAACACCTACAACTTGGCCTACAAGTTCTTAAAAACCGAGAAGGGACAAATGGGCTCACAAATCTTAAACCAAGATAACTTGAGTCTTCAAACACCGTGAGGGCTTGGCAAACATCTATTGATTCTCCAAAACACCATCTAACTCATGTGTTTCATGAAATCACCTACTACGTGGCCAAGAAGTTCTTATAATCTAAGATCAATCGAGATGGAACAAATGGGGTTACAACTCTTAAACCAAGATGACTTGAGTCTTCAAACACCGTGAGGGCTTGGCAAACATCTATTGACTATCCCAAACTCCATCTAACTCATGTATTTCATGAAAACACCTACTACTTGGCCAAGAAGTTCTTATAAACCAAGATCAAACGAGAAGGAACAAAAGGGGTTACAACTCTTAAACCAAGAAAACTTGAGTCTTTAAACACCATGAGGGCTTGGCAAACATCTATTGACTCTCCCAAACACCATCTAACTCATCTGTTTCATGAAAACTCCTACTACTTGGCCTACAAGTTCTTATAAACCGAGAAGGGACAAATGGGCTCACAAATCTTAAACCAAGATAACTTGAGTCTTCAAACTCTGTGAGGGCTTGGCAAACATCTATTGACTATCCTAAACTCCATCTAACTCATGTGTTTCATGAAAACACCTACTACTTGGCCTACAAGTTCTTATAAAGAACCGAGAAGGGACAAATGGGGTTACAAATCTTAAACCAAGATAACTTGAGACTTCAAACTCTGGGAGGGCTTGGCAAACATCTATTGACTATCCCAAACTCCATCTAACTCATGTATTTCATGAAAACACCTACTACTTGGCCAAGAAGTTCTTATAAACCAAGATCAAACGAGAAGGAACAAATGTGGTTACAACTCTTAAACCAAGAAAACTTGAGTCTTCAAACACCATGAGGGCTTGGCAAACATCTATTGACTCTCCCAAACACCATCTAACTCATGTGTTTCATGAAAACTCCTACTACTTGGCCTACAAGTTCTTATAAACCGAGAAGGGACAAATGGGCTCACAAATCTTAAACCAAGATAACTTGAGTCTTCAAACTCTGTGAGGGCTTGGCAAACATCTATTGACTCTCCCAAACACCATCTAACTCATGTGTTTCATGAAAACTCCTACTACTTGGCCTACAAGTTCTTATAAACCAAGAAGGGACAAATGGGCTCACAAATCTTAAACCAAGAAAACTTGAGTCTTCAAACTCGTGAGGGCTTGGCAAACATCTATTGACTATCCCAAACTCCATCTAACTCATGTGTTTCATGAAAACACCTACTACTTGGCCTACAAGTTCTTATAAACCGAGAAGGGACAAATGGGGTTACAAATCTTAAACCAAGATAACTTGAGACTTCAAACTCTGGGAGGGCTTGGCACAGATCTATTGACTCTCCCAAACACCCTCTAACTCATGTGTTTCATGAAAACACCTTCTACTTGGCCTATAAGTTCTTATAATCCAAGATCAACCGAGAAGGAACTAATGGGGTTACAACTCTTGAACCAAGATAACTTGAGTCTTCAAACACCGTGAGGGCTTGGCAAACATCTATTGATTCTCCCAAACACCATCTAACTCATGTGTTTCATGAAATCACCTACTACTTGGCCAAGAAGTTCTTATAATCCAAGATCAACCGAGATGGAACAAATGGGGTTACAACTCTTAAACCAAGATAACTTGAGTCTTCAAACACCGTGAGGGCTTGGCAAACATCTATTGACTCTCCCAAACACCATCTAACTCATGTGTTTCATGAAAACACCTACAACTTGGCCTACAAGTTCTTATAAACTGAGAAGGGACAAATGGGCTCACAAATCTTAAACCAAGATAACTTGAGTCTTCAAACACCGTGAGGGCTTGGCAAACATCTATTGATTCTCCAAAACACCATCTAACTCATGTGTTTCATGAAATCACCTACTACGTGGCCAAGAAGTTCTTATAATCTAAGATCAATCGAGATGGAACAAATGGGGTTACAACTCTTAAACCAAGATGACTTGAGTCTTCAAACTCTGTGAGGGCTTGGCAAAACATCTATTGACTATCCCAAACTCCATCTAACTCATGTATTTCATGAAAACACCTACTACTTGGCCAAGAAGTTCTTATAAACCAAGATCAAACCGAGAAGGAACAAAAGGGGTTACAACTCTTAAACCAAGAAAACTTGAGTCTTCAAACACCATGAGGGCTTGGCAAACATCTATTGACTCTCCCAAACACCATCTAACTCATCTGTTTCATGAAAACTCCTACTACTTGGCCTACAAGTTCTTATAAACCGAGAAGGGACAAATGGGCTCACAAATCTTAAACCAAGATAACTTGAGTCTTCAAACTCTGTGAGGGCTTGGCAAACATCTATTGACTATCCTAAACTCCATCTAACTCATGTGTTTCATGAAAACACCTACTACTTGGCCTACAAGTTCTTATAAACCGAGAAGGGACAAATGGGGTTACAAATCTTAAACCAAGATAACTTGAGACTTCAAACTCTGGGAGGGCTTGGCAAACATCTATTGACTATCCCAAACTCCATCTAACTCATGTATTTCATGAAAACACCTACTACTTGGCCAAGAAGTTCTTATAAACCAAGATCAAACGAGAAGGAACAAATGTGGTTACAACTCTTAAACCAAGAAAACTTGAGTCTTCAAACACCATGAGGGCTTGGCAAACATCTATTGACTCTCCCAAACACCATCTAACTCATCTGTTTCATGAAAACTCCTACTACTTGGCCTACAAGTTCTTATAAACCGAGAAGGGACAAATGGGCTCACAAATCTTAAACCAAGATAACTTGAGTCTTCAAACTCTGTGAGGGCTTGGCAAACATCTATTGACTCTCCCAAACACCATCTAACTCATGTGTTTCATGAAAACTCCTACTACTTGGCCTACAAGTTCTTATAAACCAAGAAGGGACAAATGGGCTCACAAATCTTAAACCAAGAAAACTTGAGTCTTCAAACTACGTGAGGGCTTGGCAAACATCTATTGACTATCCCAAACTCCATCTAACTCATGTGTTTCATGAAAACACCTACTACTTGGCCTACAAGTTCTTATAAACCGAGAAGGGACAAATGGGGTTACAAATCTTAAACCAAGATAACTTGAGACTTCAAACTCTGGGAGAGGGCTTGGCAATGCAGATCTATTGACTCTCCCAAACACCCTCTAACTCATGTGTTTCATGAAAACACCTTCTACTTGGCCTATAAGTTCTTATAATCCAAGATCAACCGAGAAGGAACTAATGGGGTTACAACTCTTGAACCAAGATAACTTGAGTCTTCAAACACCGTGAGGGCTTGGCAAACATCTATTGATTCTCCCAAACACCATCTAACTCATGTGTTTCATGAAATCACCTACTACTTGGCCAAGAAGTTCTTATAATCCAAGATCAACCGAGATGGAACAAATGGGGTTACAACTCTTAAACCAAGATAACTTGAGTCTTCAAACACCGTGAGGGCTTGGCAAACATCTATTGACTCTCCCAAACACCATCTAACTCATGTGTTTCATGAAAACACCTACAACTTGGCCTACAAGTTCTTAAAAACCGAGAAGGGACAAATGGGCTCACAAATCTTAAACCAAGATAACTTGAGTCTTCAAACACCGTGAGGGCTTGGCAAACATCTATTGATTCTCCAAAACACCATCTAACTCATGTGTTTCATGAAATCACCTACTACGTGGCCAAGATGTTCTTATAATCTAAGATCAATCGAGAAGGAACAAATGGGGTTACAACTCTTAAACCAAGATGACTTGAGTCTTCAAACTCTGTGAGGGCTTGGCAAACATCTATTGACTATCCCAAACTCCATCTAACTCATGTATTTCATGAAAACACCTACTACTTGGCCAAGAAGTTCTTATAAACCAAGATCAAACGAGAAGGAACAAATGGGGTTACAACTCTTAAACCAAGAAAACTTGAGTCTTCAAACACCATGAGGGCTTGGCAAACATCTATTGACTCTCCCAAACACCATCTAACTCATCCTGTTTCATGAAAACTCCTACTACTTGGCCTACAAGTTCTTATAAACCGAGAAGGGACAAATGGGCTCACAAATCTTAAACCAAGATAACTTGAGTCTTCAAACTCGTGAGGGCTTGGCAAACATCTATTGACTATCCTAAACTCCATCTAACTCATGTGTTTCATGAAAACACCTACTACTTGGCCTAGAAGTTCTTATAATCCAAGATCAACCGAGAAGGAACAAATGGGCTTACAACTCTTAAACCAAGATAACTTGAGACTTCAAACTCGGGAGGGCTTGGCAAAGATCTATTGACTCTCCCTAACACCCTCTAACTCATGTGTTTCATGAAAACACCTTCTACTTGGCCTAAAAGTTCTTATAATCCAAGATCAACCGAGAAAGAACTAATGGGGTTACAACTCTTAAACCAAGATAACTTGAGTCTTCAAACACCGTGAGGGCTTGGCAAACATCTATTGATTCTCCCAAACACCATCTAACCCATGTGTTTCATGAAATCACCTACTACTTGGCCAAGAAGTTCTTATAATCCAAGATCAACCGAGATGGAACAAATGGGGTTACAACTCTTAAACCAAGATAACTTGAGTCTTCAAACACCGTGAGGGCTTGGCAAACATCTATTGATTCTCCCAAACACCATCTAACTCATGTGTTTCATGAAATCACCTACTACTTGGCCAAGAAGTTCTTGTAATCTAAGATCAATCGAGAAGGAACAAATGGGGTTACAACTCTTAAACCAGGATAACTTGAGTCTTCAAACTCGTGAGGGGTTGGCAAACATCTATTGACTCTCCCAAACACCATCTAACTCATGTGTTTCATGAAAACACCTACTACTTGGCCTACAAGTTCTTATAAACCGTGAAGGGACAAATGGGCTCACAAATCTTAAACCAAGATAACTTGAGTCTTCAAACACCGTGAAGGCTTGGCAAACATCTATTGATTCTTCAAAACACCATCTAACTCATGTGTTTCATGAAATCACCTACTACTTGGCCAAGAAGTTCTTATAAACCAAGATCAAACGAGAAGGAACAAATGGGGTTACAACTCTTAAACCAAGAAAACTTGAGTCTTCAAACACCGTGAGGGCTTGGCAAACATCTATTGACTCTCCGAAACACCATCTAACTCATGTGTTTCATGAAAACACCTACTACTTGGCCTACAAGTTGTTATAAACCGAGAAGGGACAAATGGGCTCACAAATCTTAAACCAAGATAACTTGAGTCTTCAAACTCTGTGAGGGGTTGGCAAACATCTATTGACTCTCCCAAACACCATCTAACTCATGTGTTTCATGAAAACACCTACTACTTGGCCTACAAGTTCTTATAAACCGTGAAGGGACAAATGGGCTCACAAATCTTAAACCAAGAAAACTTGAGTCTTCAAACTCTGTGAGGGCTTGGCAAACATCTATTGACTATCCCAAACTCCATCTAACTCATGTGTTTCATGAAAACACCTACTACTTGGCCTAGAAGTTCTTATAATCCAAGATCAACCGAGAAGGAACAAATGGGCTTACAACTTTTAAACCAAGATAACTTGAGACTTCAAACTCTGGGAGGGCTTGGCAAACATCTATTGACTCTCCCAAACACCATCTAACTCATGTGTTTCATGAAAACTCCTACTACTTGGCCTACAAGTTCTTATAAACCAAGAAGGGACAAATGGGCTCACAAATCTTAAACCAAGAAAACTTGAGTCTTCAAACTACGTGAGGGCTTGGCAAACATCTATTGACTATCCCAAACTCCATCTAACTCATGTGTTTCATGAAAACACCTACTACTTGGCCTACAAGTTCTTATAAACCGAGAAGGGACAAATGGGGTTACAAATCTTAAACCAAGATAACTTGAGACTTCAAACTCTGGGAGGGCTTGGCACAGATCTATTGACTCTCCCAAACACCCTCTAACTCATGTGTTTCATGAAAACACCTTCTACTTGGCCTATAAGTTCTTATAATCCAAGATCAACCGAGAAGGAACTAATGGGGTTACAACTCTTGAACCAAGATAACTTGAGTCTTCAAACACCGTGAGGGCTTGGCAAACATCTATTGATTCTCCCAAACACCATCTAACTCATGTGTTTCATGAAATCACCTACTACTTGGCCAAGAAGTTCTTATAATCCAAGATCAACCGAGATGGAACAAATGGGGTTACAACTCTTAAACCAAGATAACTTGAGTCTTCAAACACCGTGAGGGCTTGGCAAACATCTATTGACTCTCCCAAACACCATCTAACTCATGTGTTTCATGAAAACACCTACAACTTGGCCTACAAGTTCTTAAAAACCGAGAAGGGACAAATGGGCTCACAAATCTTAAACCAAGATAACTTGAGTCTTCAAACACCGTGAGGGCTTGGCAAACATCTATTGATTCTCCAAAACACCATCTAACTCATGTGTTTCATGAAATCACCTACTACGTGGCCAAGATGTTCTTATAATCTAAGATCAATCGAGAAGGAACAAATGGGGTTACAACTCTTAAACCAAGATGACTTGAGTCTTCAAACTCTGTGAGGGCTTGGCAAACATCTATTGACTATCCCAAACTCCATCTAACTCATGTATTTCATGAAAACACCTACTACTTGGCCAAGAAGTTCTTATAAACCAAGATCAAACGAGAAGGAACAAATGGGGTTACAACTCTTAAACCAAGAAAACTTGAGTCTTCAAACACCATGAGGGCTTGGCAAACATCTATTGACTCTCCCAAACACCATCTAACTCATCTGTTTCATGAAAACTCCTACTACTTGGCCTACAAGTTCTTATAAACCGAGAAGGGACAAATGGGATCACAAATCTTAAACCAAGATAACTTGAGTCTTCAAACTCTGTGAGGGCTTGGCAAACATCTATTGACTATCCTAAACTCCATCTAACTCATGTGTTTCATGAAAACACCTACTACTTGGCCTACAAGTTCTTATAAACCGAGAAGGGACAAATGGGGTTACAAATCTTAAACCAAGATAACTTGAGACTTCAAACTCTGGGAGGGCTTGGCACAGATCTATTGACTCTCCCAAACACCCTCTAACTCATGTGTTTCATGAAAACACCTTCTACTTGGCCTATAAGTTCTTATAATCCAAGATCAACCGAGAAGGAACTAATGGGGTTACAACTCTTGAACCAAGATAACTTGAGTCTTCAAACACCGTGAGGGCTTGGCAAACATCTATTGATTCTCCCAAACACCATCTAACTCATGTGTTTCATGAAATCACCTACTACTTGGCCAAGAAGTTCTTATAATCCAAGATCAACCGAGATGGAACAAATGGGGTTACAACTCTTAAACCAAGATAACTTGAGTCTTCAAACACCGTGAGGGCTTGGCAAACATCTATTGATTCTCCCAAACACCATCTAACTCATGTGTTTCATGAAATCACCTACTACTTGGCCAAGAAGTTCTTGTAATCTAAGATCAATCGAGAAGGAACAAATGGGGTTACAACTCTTAAACCAGGATAACTTGAGTCTTCAAACTCTGTGAGGGGTTGGCAAACATCTATTGACTCTCCCAAACACCATCTAACTCATGTGTTTCATGAAAACACCTACTACTTGGCCTACAAGTTCTTATAAACCGTGAAGGGACAAATGGGCTCACAAATCTTAAACCAAGATAACTTGAGTCTTCAAACACCGTGAAGGCTTGGCAAACATCTATTGATTCTTCAAAACACCATCTAACTCATGTGTTTCATGAAATCACCTACTACTTGGCCAAGAAGTTCTTATAAACCAAGATCAAACGAGAAGGAACAAATGGGGTTACAACTCTTAAACCAAGAAAACTTGAGTCTTCAAACACCGTGAGGGCTTGGCAAACATCTATTGACTCTCCGAAACACCATCTAACTCATGTGTTTCATGAAAACACCTACTACTTGGCCTACAAGTTGTTATAAACCGAGAAGGGACAAATGGGCTCACAAATCTTAAACCAAGATAACTTGAGTCTTCAAACTCTGTGAGGGGTTGGCAAACATCTATTGACTCTCCCAAACACCATCTAACTCATGTGTTTCATGAAAACACCTACTACTTGGCCTACAAGTTCTTATAAACCGTGAAGGGACAAATGGGCTCACAAATCTTAAACCAAGAAAACTTGAGTCTTCAAACTCTGTGAGGGCTTGGCAAACATCTATTGACTATCCCAAACTCCATCTAACTCATGTGTTTCATGAAAACACCTACTACTTGGCCTAGAAGTTCTTATAATCCAAGATCAACCGAGAAGGAACAAATGGGCTTACAACTTTTAAACCAAGATAACTTGAGACTTCAAACTCTGGGAGGGCTTGGCAAACATCTATTGACTCTCCCAAACACCATCTAACTCATGTGTTTCATGAAAACTCCTACTACTTGGCCTACAAGTTCTTATAAACCAAGAAGGGACAAATGGGCTCACAAATCTTAAACCAAGAAAACTTGAGTCTTCAAACTCTGTGAGGGCTTGGCAAACATCTATTGACTATCCCAAACTCCATCTAACTCATGTGTTTCATGAAAACACCTACTACTTGGCCTACAAGTTCTTATAAACCGAGAAGGGACAAATGGGGTTACAAATCTTAAACCAAGATAACTTGAGACTTCAAACTCTGGGAGGGCTTGGCAAACATCTATTGACTCTCCCAAACACCCTCTAACTCATGTGTTTCATGAAAACACCTTCTACTTGGCCTATAAGTTCTTATAATCCAAGATCAACCGAGAAGGAACTAATGGGGTTACAACTCTTGAACCAAGATAACTTGAGTCTTCAAACACCGTGAGGGCTTGGCAAACATCTATTGATTCTCCCAAACACCATCTAACTCATGTGTTTCATGAAATCACCTACTACTTGGCCAAGAAGTTCTTATAATCCAAGATCAACCGAGATGGAACAAATGGGGTTACAACTCTTAAACCAAGATAACTTGAGTCTTCAAACACCGTGAGGGCTTGGCAAACATCTATTGACTCTCCCAAACACCATCTAACTCATGTGTTTCATGAAAACACCTACAACTTGGCCTACAAGTTCTTAAAAACCGAGAAGGGACAAATGGGCTCACAAATCTTAAACCAAGATAACTTGAGTCTTCAAACACCGTGAGGGCTTGGCAAACATCTATTGATTCTCCAAAACACCATCTAACTCATGTGTTTCATGAAATCACCTACTACGTGGCCAAGATGTTCTTATAATCTAAGATCAATCGAGAAGGAACAAATGGGGTTACAACTCTTAAACCAAGATGACTTGAGTCTTCAAACTCTGTGAGGGCTTGGCAAACATCTATTGACTATCCCAAACTCCATCTAACTCATGTATTTCATGAAAACACCTACTACTTGGCCAAGAAGTTCTTATAAACCAAGATCAAACGAGAAGGAACAAATGGGGTTACAACTCTTAAACCAAGAAAACTTGAGTCTTCAAACACCATGAGGGCTTGGCAAACATCTATTGACTCTCCCAAACACCATCTAACTCATCTGTTTCATGAAAACTCCTACTACTTGGCCTACAAGTTCTTATAAACCGAGAAGGGACAAATGGGCTCACAAATCTTAAACCAAGATAACTTGAGTCTTCAAACTCTGTGAGGGCTTGGCAAACATCTATTGACTATCCTAAACTCCATCTAACTCATGTGTTTCATGAAAACACCTACTACTTGGCCTAGAAGTTCTTATAATCCAAGATCAACCGAGAAGGAACAAATGGGCTTACAACTCTTAAACCAAGATAACTTGAGACTTCAAACTCTGGGAGGGCTTGGCAAAGATCTATTGACTCTCCCTAACACCCTCTAACTCATGTGTTTCATGAAAACACCTTCTACTTGGCCTAAAAGTTCTTATAATCCAAGATCAACCGAGAAAGAACTAATGGGGTTACAACTCTTAAACCAAGATAACTTGAGTCTTCAAACACCGTGAGGGCTTGGCAAACATCTATTGATTCTCCCAAACACCATCTAACTCATGTGTTTCATGAAATCACCTACTACTTGGCCAAGAAGTTCTTATAATCCAAGATCAACCGAGATGGAACAAATGGGGTTACAACTCTTAAACCAAGATAACTTGAGTCTTCAAACACCGTGAGGGCTTGGCAAACATCTATTGATTCTCCCAAACACCATCTAACTCATGTGTTTCATGAAATCACCTACTACTTGGCCAAGAAGTTCTTGTAATCTAAGATCAATCGAGAAGGAACAAATGGGGTTACAACTCTTAAACCAGGATAACTTGAGTCTTCAAACTCTGTGAGGGGTTGGCAAACATCTATTGACTCTCCCAAACACCATCTAACTCATGTGTTTCATGAAAACACCTACTACTTGGCCTACAAGTTCTTATAAACCGTGAAGGGACAAATGGGCTCACAAATCTTAAACCAAGATAACTTGAGTCTTCAAACACCGTGAAGGCTTGGCAAACATCTATTGATTCTTCAAAACACCATCTAACTCATGTGTTTCATGAAATCACCTACTACTTGGCCAAGAAGTTCTTATAAACCAAGATCAAACGAGAAGGAACAAATGGGGTTACAACTCTTAAACCAAGAAAACTTGAGTCTTCAAACACCGTGAGGGCTTGGCAAACATCTATTGACTCTCCGAAACACCATCTAACTCATGTGTTTCATGAAAACACCTACTACTTGGCCTACAAGTTGTTATAAACCGAGAAGGGACAAATGGGCTCACAAATCTTAAACCAAGATAACTTGAGTCTTCAAACTCTGTGAGGGGTTGGCAAACATCTATTGACTCTCCCAAACACCATCTAACTCATGTGTTTCATGAAAACACCTACTACTTGGCCTACAAGTTCTTATAAACCGTGAAGGGACAAATGGGCTCACAAATCTTAAACCAAGAAAACTTGAGTCTTCAAACTCTGTGAGGGCTTGGCAAACATCTATTGACTATCCCAAACTCCATCTAACTCATGTGTTTCATGAAAACACCTACTACTTGGCCTAGAAGTTCTTATAATCCAAGATCAACCGAGAAGGAACAAATGGGCTTACAACTTTTAAACCAAGATAACTTGAGACTTCAAACTCTGGGAGGGCTTGGCAAAGATCTATTGACTCTCCCAAACACCCTCTAACTCATGTGATTCATGAAAACACCTTCTACTTGGCCTATAAGTTCTTATAATCCAAGATCAACCGAGAAGGAACTAATTGGGTTACAACTCTTAAACCAAGATAACTTGAGTCTTCAAACACCGTGAGGGCTTGGCAAACATCTATTGATTCTCCCAAACACCATCTAACTCATGTGTTTCATCAAATCACCTACTACTTGGCCAAGAAGTTCTTATAATCCAAGATCAACCGAGATGGAACAAATGGGGTTACAACTCTTAAACCAAGATAACTTGAGTCTTCAAACACCGTGAGGGCTTGGCAAACATCTACTGATTCTCCCAAACACCATCTAACTCATGTGTTTCATGAAAACACCTACTACTTGGCCAAGAATTTCTTATAAACCGAGAAGGGACAAATGGGCTCACAAATCTTAAACCAAGATAACTTAAGTCTTCAAACACCGTGAAGGCTTGGCAAACATCTATTGATTCTTCAAAACACCATCTAACTCATGTGTTTCATGAAATCACCTACTACTTGGCCAAGAAGTTCTTATAAACCAAGATCAAACGAGAGGGAACAAATGGGGTTACAACTCTTAAACCAAGAAAACTTGAGTCTTCAAACACCGTGAGGGCTTGGCAAACATCTATTGACTCTCCCAAACACCATCTAACTCATGTGTTTCATGAAAACACCTACTACTTGGCCTACAAGTTGTTATAAACCGAGAAGGGACAAATGGGCTCACAAATCTTAAACCAAGATAACTTGAGTCTTCAAACTCTGTGAGGGGTTGGCAAACATCTATTGACTCTCCCAAACACCATCTAACTCATGTGTTTCATGAAAACACCTACTACTTGGCCTACAAGTTCTTATAAACCGTGAAGGGACAAATGGGCTCACAAATCTTAAACCAAGAAAACTTGAGTCTTCAAACTCTGTGAGGGCTTGGCAAACATCTATTGACTATCCCAAACTCCATCTAACTCATGTGTTTCATGAAAACACCTACTACTTGGCCTAGAAGTTCTTATAATCCAAGATCAACCGAGAAGGAACAAATGGGCTTAAAACTTTTAAACCAAGATAACTTGAGACTTCAAACTCTGGGAGGGCTTGGCAAAGATCTATTGACTCTCCCAAACACCCTCTAACTCATGTGATTCATGAAAACACCTTCTACTTGGCCTATAAGTTCTTATAATCCAAGATCAACCGAGAAGGAACTAATTGGGTTACAACTCTTAAACCAAGATAACTTGAGTCTTCAAACACCGTGAGGGCTTGGCAAACATCTATTGATTCTCCCAAACACCATCTAACTCATGTGTTTCATCAAATCACCTACTACTTGGCCAAGAAGTTCTTATAATCCAAGATCAACCGAGATGGAACAAATGGGGTTACAACTCTTAAACCAAGATAACTTGAGTCTTCAAACACCGTGAGGGCTTGGCAAACATCTACTGATTCTCCCAGACACCATCTAACTTATGTGTTTCATGAAAACACCTACTACTTGGCCAAGAATTTCTTATAAACCGTGAAGGGACAAATGGGCTCACAAATCTTAAACCAAGAAAACTTGAGTCTTCAAACACCGTGAGGGCTTGGCAAACATCTATTGATTCTCCAAAACACCATCTAACTCATCTGTTTCATGAAATCACCTACTACTTGGCCAAGAAGTTCTTATAATCTAAGATCAATCGAGAAGGAACAAATGAGGTTACAACTCTTAAACCAAGATAACTTGAGTCTTCAAACTCTGTGAGGGCTTGGCAAACATCTATTGACTATCCCAAACTCCATCTAACTCATGTGTTTCATGAAAACACCTACTACTTGGCCAAGAATTTCTTATAAACCAAGATCAAACGAGAAGGAACAAATGGGGTTACATCTCTTAAACCAAGAAAACTTGAGTCTTCAAACTCTGTGAGGGCTTGGCAAACATCTATTGACTATCCCAAACTCCATCTAACTCATGTGTTTCATGAAAACACCTACTACTTGGCCAAGAATTTCTTATAAACCGTGAAGGGACAAATGGGCTCACAAATCTTAAACCAAGAAAACTTGAGTCTTCAAACTCTGTGAGGGCTTGGCAAACATCTATTGACTATCCCAAACTCCATCTAACTCATGTGTTTCATGAAAACACCTACTACTTGGCCTAGAAGTTCTTATAATCCAAGATCAACCGAGAAGGAACAAATGGGCTTACAACTCTTAAACCAAGATAACTTGAGTCTTCAAACACCGTGAGGGCTTGGCAAACATCTACTGATTCTCCCAATCACCATCTAACTCATGTGTTTCATGAAATCACCTACTACTTGGCCAAGAAGTTCTTATAATCTAAGATCAATCGAGAAGGAACAAATGGGGTTACAACTCTTAAACCAAGATAACTTGAGTCTTCAAACACCGTGAGGGCTTGGCAAACATCTACTGATTCTCCCAAACACCATCTAACTCATGTGTTTCATGAAATCACCTACTACTTGGCCAAGAAGTTCTTATAATCTAAGATCAATCGAGAAGGAACAAATGAGGTTACAACTCTTAAACCAAGATAACTTGAGTCTTCAAACTCTGTGAGGGCTTGGCAAACATCTATTGACTATCCCAAACTCCATCTAACTCATGTGTTTCATGAAAACACCTACTACTTGGCCAAGAATTTCTTATAAACCAAGATCAAACGAGAAGGAACAAATGGGGTTACATCTCTTAAACCAAGAAAACTTGAGTCTTCAAACACCGTGAGGGCTTGGCAAACATCTATTGACTCTCCCAAACACCATCTAACTCATCTGTTTCATGAAAACACCTACTACTTGGCCTACAAGTTCTTATAAACCGAGAAGGGACAAATGGGCTCACAAATCTTAAACCAAGATAACTTGAGTCTTCAAACTCTGTGAGGGCTTGGCAAACATCTATTGACTCTCCCAAACACCATCTAACTCATGTGTTTCATGAAATCACCTACTACTTGGCCAAGAAGTTCTTATAATCCAAGATCAACCGAGAAGGAACAAATGGGCTTACAACTCTTAAACCAAGATAACTTGAGACTTCAAACTCTGGGAGGGCTTGGCAAACATCTATTGACTCTCCCAAACACCCTCTAACTCATGTGTTTCATGAAAACACCTTCTACTTGGCCTATAAGTTCTTATAATCCAAGATCAACCGAGAAGGAACTAATGGGGTTACAACTCTTAAACCAAGATAACTTGAGTCTTCAAACACCGTGAGGGCTTGGCAAACATCTATTGATTCTCCCAAACACCATCTAACTCATGTGTTTCATGAAATCACCTACTACTTGGCCAAGAAGTTCTTATAATCCAAGATCAACCGAGAAGGAACAAATGGGCTTACAACTCTTAAACCAAGATAACTTGAGACTTCAAACTCTGGGATGGCTTGGCAAACATCTATTGACTCTCCCAAACACCCTCTAACTCATGTGTTTCATGAAAACACCTTCTACTTGGCCTATAAGTTCTTATAATCCAAGATCAACCGAGAAGGAACTAATGGGGTTACAACTCTTAAACCAAGATAACTTGAGTCTTCAAACACCGTGAGGGCTTGGCAAACATCTATTGATTCTCCCAAACACCATCTAACTCATGTGTTTCATGAAATCACCTACTACTTGGCCAAGAAGTTCTTATAATCCAAGATCAACCGAGATGGAACAACTGGGGTTACAACTCTTAAACCAAGATAACTTGAGTCTTCAAACACCGTGAGGGCTTGGCAAACATCTATTTATTCTCCCAAACACCATCTAACTCATGTGTTTCATGAAATCACCTACTACTTGGCCAGGAAGTTCTTATAATCTAAGATCAATCGAGAAGGAACAAATGAGGTTACAACTCTTAAACCAAGATAACTTGAGTCTTCAAACTCTGTGAGGGCTTGGCAAACATCTATTGACTATCCCAAACTCCATCTAACTCATGTGTTTCATGAAAACACCTACTACTTGGCCAAGAAGTTCTTATAAACCAAGATCAAACGAGAAGGAACAAATGGGGTTACATCTCTTAAACCAAGAAAACTTGAGTCTTCAAACACCGTGAGGATTTGGCAAACATCTATTGACTCTCCCAAACACCATCTAACTCATCTGTTTCATGAAAACACCTACTACTTGGCCTACAAGTTCTTATAAACCGAGAAGGGACAAATGGGCTCACAAATCTTAAACCAAGATAACTTGAGTCTTCAAACTCTGTGAGGGCTTGGCAAACATCTATTGACTCTGCCAAACACCATCTAACTCATGTGTTTCATGAAAACACCTACTACTTGGCCGACAAGTTCTTATAAACCGAGAAGGAACAAATGGGCTCACAAATCTTAAACCAAGAAAACTTGAGTCTTCAAACTCTGTGAGGGCTTGGCAAACATCTATTGACTATCCCAAACTCCATCTAACTCATGTGTTTCATGAAAACACCTACTACTTGGCCTACAAGTTCTTATAATCCAAGATCAACCGAGAAGGAACAAATGGGCTTACAACTCTTAAACCAAGATAACTTGAGACTTCAAACTCTGGGAGGGCTTGGCAAACATCTATTGACTCTCCCAAACACCCTCTAACTCATGTGTTTCATGAAAACACCTTCTACTTGGCCTATAAGTTCTTATAATCCAAGATCAACCGAGAAGGAACTAATGGGGTTACAACTCTTAAACCAAGATAACTTGAGTCTTCAAACACCGTGAGGGCTTGGCAAACATCTATTGATTCTCCCAAACACCATCTAACTCATGTGTTTCATGAAATCACCTACTACTTGGCCAAGAAGTTCTTATAATCCAAGATCAACCGAGAAGGAACAAATGGGCTTACAACTCTTAAACCAAGATAACTTGAGACTTCAAACTGCGGGATGGCTTGGCAAACATCTATTGACTCTCCCAAACACCCTCTAACTCATGTGTTTCATGAAAACACCTTCTACTTGGCTTATAAGTTCTTATAATCCAAGATCAACCGAGAAGGGACAAATGGGCTCACAAATCTTAAACCAAGATAACTTGAGTCTTCAAACACCGTGAGGGCTTGGCAAACATCTATTGATTCTCCAAAACACCATCTAACTCATGTGTTTCATGAAATCACCTACTACTTGGCCAAGAAGTTCTTATAAACCAAGATCAAACGAGAAGGAACAAATGGGGTTACAACTCTTAAACCAAGAAAACTTGAGTCTTCAAACACCGTGAGGGCTTGGCAAACATCTATTGACTCTCCCAAACACCATCTAACTCATCTGTTTCATGAAAACACCTACTACTTGGCCTACAAGTTCTTATAAACCGAGAAGGGACAAATGGGCTCAGAAATCTTAAACCAAGATAACTTGAGTCTTCAAACTCTGTGAGGGCTTGGCAAACATCTATTGACTCTCCCAAACACCATCTAACTCATCTGTTTCATGAAAACACCTACTACTTGGCCTACAAGTTCTTATAAACCGAGAAGGGACAAATGGGCTCACAAATCTTAAACCAAGAAAACTTGAGTCTTCAAACTCTGTGAGGGCTTGGCAAACATCGATTGACTATCCCAAACTCCATCTAACTCATGTGTTTCATGAAAACACCTTCTACTTGGCCTATAAGTTCTTATAATCCAAGATCAACCGAGAAGGAACTAATGGGGTTACAACTCTTAAACCAAGATAACTTGAGACTTCAAACTCTGGGAGGGCTTGGCAAAGATCTATTGACTCTCCCAAACACCCTCTAACTCATGTGATTCATGAAAACACCTTCTACTTGGCCTATAAGTTCTTATAATCCAAGATCAACCGAGAAGGAACTAATTGGGTTACAACTCTTAAACCAAGATAACTTGAGTCTTCAAACACCGTGAGGGCTTGGCAAACATCTATTGATTCTCCCAAACACCATCTAACTCATGTGTTTCATCAAATCACCTACTACTTGGCCAAGAAGTTCTTATAATCCAAGATCAACCGAGATGGAACAAATGGGGTTACAACTCTTAAACCAAGATAACTTGAGTCTTCAAACACCGTGAGGGCTTGGCAAACATCTACTGATTCTCTCAAACACCATCTAACTCATGTGTTTCATGAAATCACCTACTACTTGGCCAAGAAGTTCTTATAATCTAAGATCAATCGAGAAGGAACAAATGGGGTTACAACTCTTAAACCAAGATAACTTGAGTCTTCAAACACCGTGAGGGCTTGGCAAACATCTATTGACTCTCCCAAACACCATCTAACTCATGTGTTTCATGAAATCACCTACTACTTGGCCAAGAAGTTCTTATAAACCAAGATCAAACGAGAAGGAACAAATGGGGTTACAACTCTTAAACCAAGATAACTTGAGTCTTCAAACACCGTGAGGGCTTGGCAAACATCTATTGACTCTCCCAAACACCATCTAACTCATGTGTTTCATGAAAACACCTACTACTTGGCCGACAAGTTCTTATAAACCGAGAAGGAACAAATGGGCTCACAAATCTTAAACCAAGAAAACTTGAGTCTTCAAACTCTGTGAGGGCTTGGCAAACATCTATTGACTATCCCAAACTCCATCTAACTCATGTGTTTCATGAAAACACCTACTACTTGGCCTACAAGTTCTTATAATCCAAGATCAACCGAGAAGGAACAAATGGGCTTACAACTCTTAAACCAAGATAACTTGAGACTTCAAACTCTGGGAGGGCTTGGCAAACATCTATTGACTCTCCCAAACACCCTCTAACTCATGTGTTTCATGAAAACACCTTCTACTTGGCCTATAAGTTCTTATAATCCAAGATCAACCGAGAAGGAACTAATGGGGTTACAACTCTTAAACCAAGATAACTTGAGTCTTCAAACACCGTGAGGGCTTGGCAAACATCTATTGATTCTCCCAAACACCATCTAACTCATGTGTTTCATGAAATCACCTACTACTTGGCCAAGAAGTTCTTATAATCCAAGATCAACCGAGAAGGAACAAATGGGCTTACAACTCTTAAACCAAGATAACTTGAGACTTCAAACTCTGGGATGGCTTGGCAAACATCTATTGACTCTCCCAAACACCCTCTAACTCATGTGTTTCATGAAAACACCTTCTACTTGGCTTATAAGTTCTTATAATCCAAGATCAACCGAGAAGGGACAAATGGGCTCACAAATCTTAAACCAAGATAACTTGAGTCTTCAAACACCGTGAGGGCTTGGCAAACATCTATTGATTCTCCAAAACACCATCTAACTCATGTGTTTCATGAAATCACCTACTACTTGGCCAAGAAGTTCTTATAAACCAAGATCAAACGAGAAGGAACAAATGGGGTTACAACTCTTAAACCAAGAAAACTTGAGTCTTCAAACACCGTGAGGGCTTGGCAAACATCTATTGACTCTCCCAAACACCATCTAACTCATCTGTTTCATGAAAACACCTACTACTTGGCCTACAAGTTCTTATAAACCGAGAAGGGACAAATGGGCTCAGAAATCTTAAACCAAGATAACTTGAGTCTTCAAACTCTGTGAGGGCTTGGCAAACATCTATTGACTCTCCCAAACACCATCTAACTCATCTGTTTCATGAAAACACCTACTACTTGGCCTACAAGTTCTTATAAACCGAGAAGGGACAAATGGGCTCACAAATCTTAAACCAAGAAAACTTGAGTCTTCAAACTCGTGAGGGCTTGGCAAACATCTATTGACTATCCCAAACTCCATCTAACTCATGTGTTTCATGAAAACACCTTCTACTTGGCCTATAAGTTCTTATAATCCAAGATCAACCGAGAAGGAACTAATGGGGTTACAACTCTTAAACCAAGATAACTTGAGACTTCAAACTCTGGGAGGGCTTGGCAAAGATCTATTGACTCTCCCAAACACCCTCTAACTCATGTGATTCATGAAAACACCTTCTACTTGGCCTATAAGTTCTTATAATCCAAGATCAACCGAGAAGGAACTAATTGGGTTACAACTCTTAAACCAAGATAACTTGAGTCTTCAAACACCGTGAGGGCTTGGCAAACATCTATTGATTCTCCCAAACACCATCTAACTCATGTGTTTCATCAAATCACCTACTACTTGGCCAAGAAGTTCTTATAATCCAAGATCAACCGAGATGGAACAAATGGGGTTACAACTCTTAAACCAAGATAACTTGAGTCTTCAAACACCGTGAGGGCTTGGCAAACATCTACTGATTCTCTCAAACACCATCTAACTCATGTGTTTCATGAAATCACCTACTACTTGGCCAAGAAGTTCTTATAATCTAAGATCAATCGAGAAGGAACAAATGGGGTTACAACTCTTAAACCAAGATAACTTGAGTCTTCAAACACCGTGAGGGCTTGGCAAACATCTATTGACTCTCCCAAACACCATCTAACTCATGTGTTTCATGAAATCACCTACTACTTGGCCAAGAAGTTCTTATAAACCAAGATCAAACGAGAAGGAACAAATGGGGTTACATCTCTTAAACCAAGAAAACTTGAGTCTTCAAACACCGTGAGGATTTGGCAAACATCTATTGACTCTCCCAAACACCATCTAACTCATGTGTTTCATGAAATCACCTACTACTTGGCCTACAAGTTCTGATAAACCGAGAAGGGACAAATGGGCTCACAAATCTTAAACCAAGATAACTTGAGTCTTCAAACACCGTGAGGGCTTGGCAAACATCTATTGATTCTCCAAAACACCATCTAACTCATGTGTTTCATGAAATCACCTACTACTTGGCCAAGAAGTTCTTATAATCTAAGATCAATCGAGAAGGAACAAATGAGGTTACAACTCTTAAACCAAGATAACTTGAGTCTTCAAACTCTGTGAGGGATTGGCAAACATCTATTGACTATCCCAAACTCCTTCTAACTCATGTGTTTCATGAAAACACCTACTACTTGGCCAAGAAGTTCTTATAAACCAAGATCAAACGAGAAGGAACAAATGGGGTTACATCTCTTAAACCAAGAAAACTTGAGTCTTCAAACACCGTGAGGGCTTGGCAAACATCTATTGATTCTCCCAAACACCCTCTAACTCATGTGTTTCATGAAAACACCTTCTACTTGGCCTATAAGTTCTTATAATCCAAGATCAACCGAGAAGGAACTAATGGGGTTACAACTCTTGAACCAAGATAACTTGAGTCTTCCAACACCGTGAGGGCTTGGCAAACATCTATTGATTCTCCCAAACACCATCTAACTCATGTGTTTCATGAAATCACCTACTACTTGGCCAAGAAGTTCTTATAATCCAAGATCAACCGAGATGGAACAAATGGGGTTTCAACTCTTAAACCAAGATAACTTGAGTCTTCAAACACCGTGAGGGCTTGGCAAACATCTATTTATTCTCCCAAACACCATCTAACTCATGTGTTTCATGAAATCACCTACTACTTGGCCAGGAAGTTCTTATAATCTAAGATCAATCGAGAAGGAACAAATGAGGTTACAACTCTTAAACCAAGATAACTTGAGTCTTCAAACTCTGTGAGGGCTTGGCAAACATCTATTGACTATCCCAAACTCCATCTAACTCATGTGTTTCATGAAAACACCTACTACTTGGCCAAGAAGTTCTTATAAACCAAGATCAAACGAGAAGGAACAAATGGGGTTACATATCTTAAACCAAGAAAACTTGAGTCTTCAAACACCGTGAGGGCTTGGCAAACATCTATTGATTCTCCCAAACACCATCTAACTCATGTGTTTCATGAAATCACCTACTACTTGGCCAAGAAGTTCTTATAATCTAAGATCAATCGAGAAGGAACAAATGGGGTTACAACTCTTAAACCAAGATAACTTGAGTCTTCAAACACCGTGACGGCTTGGCAAACATCTATTTACTCTCCCGAACACCATCTAACTAATGTGTTTCATGAAATCACCTACTACTTGGCCTACAAGTTCTTATAAACCGAGAAGTGACAAATGGGCTCACAAATCTTAAACCAAGATAACTTGAGTCTTCAAACACCGTGAGGGCTTGGCAAACATCTATTGATTCTCCAAAACACCATCTAACTCATGTGTTTCATGAAATCACCTACTACTTGGCCAAGAAGTTCTTATAAACCAAGATCAAACGAGAAGGAACAAATGGGGTTACAACTCTTAAACCAAGAAAACTTGAGTCTTCAAACACCGTGAGGGCTTGGCAAACATCTATTGACTCTCCCAAACACCATCTAACTCATCTGTTTCATGAAAACACCTACTACTTGGCCTACAAGTTCTTATAAACCGAGAAGGGACAAATGGGCTCGTAAATCTTAAACCAAGATAACTTGAGTCTTCAAACACCGTGAGGGCTTGGCAAACATCTATTGACTCTCCCAAACACCATCTAACTCATGTGTTTCATGAAAACACCTACTACTTGGCCTACAAGTTCTTATAAACCGAGAAGGGACAAATGGGCTCACAAATCTTAAACCAAGAAAACTTGAGTCTTCAAACTCTGTGAGGGCTTGGCAAACATCGATTGACTATCCCAAACTCCGTCTAACTCATGTATTTCATGAAAACACCTTCTACTTGGCCTATAAGTTCTTATAATCCAAGATCAACCGAGAAGGAACTAATGGGGTTACAACTCTTAAACCAAGATAACTTGAGACTTCAAACTCTGGGAGGGCTTGGCAAAGATCTATTGACTCTCCCAAACACCCTCTAACTCATGTGATTCATGAAAACACCTTCTACTTGGCCTATAAGTTCTTATAATCCAAGATCAACCGAGAAGGAACTAATTGGGTTACAACTCTTAAACCAAGATAACTTGAGTCTTCAAACACCGTGAGGGCTTGGCAAACATCTATTGATTCTCCAAAACACCATCTAACTCATGTGTTTCATGAAATCACCTACTACTTGGCCAAGAAGTTCTTATAAACCAAGATCAAACGAGAAGGAACAAATGGGGTTACAACTCTTAAACCAAGAAAACTTGAGTCTTCAAACACCGTGAGGGCTTGGCAAACATCTATTGACTCTCCCAAACACCATCTAACTCATCTGTTTCATGAAAACACCTACTACTTGGCCTACAAGTTCTTATAAACCGAGAAGGGACAAATGGGCTCAGAAATCTTAAACCAAGATAACTTGAGTCTTCAAACTCTGTGAGGGCTTGGCAAACATCTATTGACTCTCCCAAACACCATCTAACTCATGTGTTTCATGAAAACACCTACTACTTGGCCTACAAGTTCTTATAAACCGAGAAGGGACAAATGGGCTCACAAATCTTAAACCAAGAAAACTTGAGTCTTCAAACTCTGTGAGGGCTTGGCAAACATCTATTGACTATCCCAAACTCCATCTAACTCATGTGTTTCATGAAAACACCTTCTACTTGGCCTATAAGTTCTTATAATCCAAGATCAACCGAGAAGGAACTAATGGGGTTACAACTCTTAAACCAAGATAACTTGAGACTTCAAACTCTGGGAGGGCTTGGCAAAGATCTATTGACTCTCCCAAACACCCTCTAACTCATGTGATTCATGAAAACACCTTCTACTTGGCCTATAAGTTCTTATAATCCAAGATCAACCGAGAAGGAACTAATTGGGTTACAACTCTAAAACCAAGATAACTTGAGTCTTCAAACACCGTGAGGGCTTGGCAAACATCTATTGATTCTCCCAAACACCATCTAACTCATGTGTTTCATGAAATCACCTACTACTTGGCCAAGAAGTTCTTATAATCCAAGATCAACCGAGATGGAACAAATGGGGTTACAACTCTTAAACCAAGATAACTTGAGTCTTCAAACACCGTGAGGGCTTGGCAAACATCTACTGATTCTCCCAAACACCATCTAACTCATGTGTTTCATGAAATCACCTACTACTTGGCCAAGAAGTTCTTATAGTCTAAGATCAATCGAGAAGGAACAAATGGGGTTACAACTCTTAAACCAAGATAACTTGAGTCTTCAAACACCGTGAGGGCTTGGCAAACATCTATTGACTCTCCCAAACACCATCTAACTCATGTGTTTCATGAAATCACCTACTACTTGGCCTACAAGTTCTGATAAACCGAGAAGGGACAAATGGGCTCACAAATCTTAAACCAAGATAACTTGAGTCTTCAAACACCGTGAGGGCTTGGCAAACATCTATTGATTCTCCAAAACACCATCTAACTCATGTGTTTCATGAAATCACCTACTACTTGGCCAAGAAGTTCTTATAATCTAAGATCAATAGAGAAGGAACAAATGAGGTTACAACTCTTAAACCAAGATAACTTGAGTCTTCAAACTCTGTGAGGGCTTGGCAAACATCTATTGACTATCCCAAACTCCATCTAACTCATGTGTTTCATGAAAACACCTACTACTTGGCCAAGAAGTTCTTATAAACCAAGATCAAACGAGAAGGAACAAATGGGGTTACATCTCTTAAACCAAGAAAACTTGAGTCTTCAAACACCGTGAGGGCTTGGCAAACATCTATTGATTCTCCCAAACACCCTCTAACTCATGTGTTTCATGAAAACACCTTCTACTTGGCCTATAAGTTCTGATAAACCGAGAAGGGACAAATGGGCTCACAAATCTTAAACCAAGATAACTTGAGTCTTCAAACACCGTGAGGGCTTGGCAAACATCTATTGATTCTCCAAAACACCATCTAACTCATGTGTTTCATGAAATCACCTACTACTTGGCCAAGAAGTTCTTATAATCTAAGATCAATCGAGAAGGAACAAATGAGGTTACAACTCTTAAACCAAGATAACTTGAGTCTTCAAACTCTGTGAGGGATTGGCAAACATCTATTGACTATCCCAAACTCCTTCTAACTCATGTGTTTCATGAAAACACCTACTACTTGGCCAAGAAGTTCTTATAAACCAAGATCAAACGAGAAGGAACAAATGGGGTTACATCTCTTAAACCAAGAAAACTTGAGTCTTCAAACACCGTGAGGGCTTGGCAAACATCTATTGATTCTCCCAAACACCCTCTAACTCATGTGTTTCATGAAAACACCTTCTACTTGGCCTATAAGTTCTTATAATCCAAGATCAACCGAGAAGGAACTAATGGGGTTACAACTCTTGAACCAAGATAACTTGAGTCTTCCAACACCGTGAGGGCTTGGCAAACATCTATTGATTCACCCAAACACCATCTAACTCATGTGTTTCATGAAATCACCTACTACTTGGCCAAGAAGTTCTTATAATCCAAGATCAACCGAGATGGAACAAATGGGGTTTCAACTCTTAAACCAAGATAACTTGAGTCTTCAAACACCGTGAGGGCTTGGCAAACATCTATTTATTCTCCCAAACACCATCTAACTCATGTGTTTCATGAAATCACCTACTACTTGGCCAGGAAGTTCTTATAATCTAAGATCAATCGAGAAGGAACAAATGAGGTTACAACTCTTAAACCAAGATAACTTGAGTCTTCAAACTCGTGAGGGCTTGGCAAACATCTATTGACTATCCCAAACTCCATCTAACTCATGTGTTTCATGAAAACACCTACTACTTGGCCAAGAAGTTCTTATAAACCAAGATCAAACGAGAAGGAACAAATGGGGTTACATATCTTAAACCAAGAAAACTTGAGTCTTCAAACACCGTGAGGGCTTGGCAAACATCTATTGATTCTCCCAAACACCATCTAACTCATGTGTTTCATGAAATCACCTACTACTTGGCCAAGAAGTTCTTATAATCTAAGATCAATCGAGAAGGAACAAATGGGGTTACAACTCTTAAACCAAGATAACTTGAGTCTTCAAACACCGTGACGGCTTGGCAAACATCTATTTACTCTCCCGAACACCATCTAACTAATGTGTTTCATGAAATCACCTACTACTTGGCCTACAAGTTCTTATAAACCGAGAAGTGACAAATGGGCTCACAAATCTTAAACCAAGATAACTTGAGTCTTCAAACACCGTGAGGGCTTGGCAAACATCTATTGATTCTCCAAAACACCATCTAACTCATGTGTTTCATGAAATCACCTACTACTTGGCCAAGAAGTTCTTATAAACCAAGATCAAACGAGAAGGAACAAATGGGGTTACAACTCTTAAACCAAGAAAACTTGAGTCTTCAAACACCGTGAGGGCTTGGCAAACATCTATTGACTCTCCCAAACACCATCTAACTCATCTGTTTCATGAAAACACCTACTACTTGGCCTACAAGTTCTTATAAACCGAGAAGGGACAAATGGGCTCAGAAATCTTAAACCAAGATAACTTGAGTCTTCAAACTCTGTGAGGGCTTGGCAAACATCTATTGACTCTCCCAAACACCATCTAACTCATGTGTTTCATGAAAACACCTACTACTTGGCCTACAAGTTCTTATAAACCGAGAAGGGACAAATGGGCTCACAAATCTTAAACCAAGAAAACTTGAGTCTTCAAACTCTGTGAGGGCTTGGCAAACATCTATTGACTATCCCAAACTCCATCTAACTCATGTGTTTCATGAAAACACCTTCTACTTGGCCTATAAGTTCTTATAATCCAAGATCAACCGAGAAGGAACTAATGGGGTTACAACTCTTAAACCAAGATAACTTGAGACTTCAAACTCTGGGAGGGCTTGGCAAAGATCTATTGACTCTCCCAAACACCCTCTAACTCATGTGATTCATGAAAACACCTTCTACTTGGCCTATAAGTTCTTATAATCCAAGATCAACCGAGAAGGAACTAATTGGGTTACAACTCTTAAACCAAGATAACTTGAGTCTTCAAACACCGTGAGGGCTTGGCAAACATCTATTGATTCTCCCAAACACCATCTAACTCATGTGTTTCATCAAATCACCTACTACTTGGCCAAGAAGTTCTTATAATCCAAGATCAACCGAGATGGAACAAATGGGGTTACAACTCTTAAACCAAGATAACTTGAGTCTTCAAACACCGTGAGGGCTTGGCAAACATCTACTGATTCTCCCAAACACCATCTAACTCATGTGTTTCATGAAATCACCTACTACTTGGCCAAGAAGTTCTTATAGTCTAAGATCAATCGAGAAGGAACAAATGGGGTTACAACTCTTAAACCAAGATAACTTGAGTCTTCAAACACCGTGAGGGCTTGGCAAACATCTATTGACTCTCCCAAACACCATCTAACTCATGTGTTTCATGAAATCACCTACTACTTGGCCTACAAGTTCTGATAAACCGAGAAGGGACAAATGGGCTCACAAATCTTAAACCAAGATAACTTGAGTCTTCAAACACCGTGAGGGCTTGGCAAACATCTATTGATTCTCCAAAACACCATCTAACTCATGTGTTTCATGAAATCACCTACTACTTGGCCAAGAAGTTCTTATAATCTAAGATCAATAGAGAAGGAACAAATGAGGTTACAACTCTTAAACCAAGATAACTTGAGTCTTCAAACTCTGTGAGGGCTTGGCAAACATCTATTGACTATCCCAAACTCCATCTAACTCATGTGTTTCATGAAAACACCTACTACTTGGCCAAGAAGTTCTTATAAACCAAGATCAAACGAGAAGGAACAAATGGGGTTACATCTCTTAAACCAAGAAAACTTGAGTCTTCAAACACCGTGAGGGCTTGGCAAACATCTATTGATTCTCCCAAACACCCTCTAACTCATGTGTTTCATGAAAACACCTTCTACTTGGCCTATAAGTTCTTATAATCCAAGATCAACCGAGAAGGAACTAATGGGGTTACAACTCTTAAACCAAGATAACTTGAGACTTCAAACTCTGGGAGGGCTTGGCAAAGATCTATTGACTCTCCCAAACACCCTCTAACTCATGTGATTCATGAAAACACCTTCTACTTGGCCTATAAGTTCTTATAATCCAAGATCAACCGAGAAGGAACTAATTGGGTTACAACTCTTAAACCAAGATAACTTGAGTCTTCAAACACCGTGAGGGCTTGGCAAACATCTATTGATTCTCCCAAACACCATCTAACTCATGTGTTTCATCAAATCACCTACTACTTGGCCAAGAAGTTCTTATAATCCAAGATCAACCGAGATGGAACAAATGGGGTTACAACTCTTAAACCAAGATAACTTGAGTCTTCAAACACCGTGAGGGCTTGGCAAACATCTACTGATTCTCCCAAACACCATCTAACTCATGTGTTTCATGAAATCACCTACTACTTGGCCAAGAAGTTCTTATAATCTAAGATCAATCGAGAAGGAACAAATGGGGTTACAACTCTTAAACCAAGATAACTTGAGTCTTCAAACACCGTGAGGGCTTGGCAAACATCTATTGACTCTCCCAAACACCATCTAACTCATGTGTTTCATGAAATCACCTACTACTTGGCCTACAAGTTCTGATAAACCGAGAAGGGACAAATGGGCTCACAAATCTTAAACCAAGATAACTTGAGTCTTCAAACACCGTGAGGGCTTGGCAAACATCTATTGATTCTCCAAAACACCATCTAACTCATGTGTTTCATGAAATCACCTACTACTTGGCCAAGAAGTTCTTATAATCTAAGATCAATCGAGAAGGAACAAATGAGGTTACAACTCTTAAACCAAGATAACTTGAGTCTTCAAACTCTGTGAGGGATTGGCAAACATCTATTGACTATCCCAAACTCCTTCTAACTCATGTGTTTCATGAAAACACCTACTACTTGGCCAAGAAGTTCTTATAAACCAAGATCAAACGAGAAGGAACAAATGGGGTTACATCTCTTAAACCAAGAAAACTTGAGTCTTCAAACACCGTGAGGGCTTGGCAAACATCTATTGATTCTCCCAAACACCCTCTAACTCATGTGTTTCATGAAAACACCTTCTACTTGGCCTATAAGTTCTTATAATCCAAGATCAACCGAGAAGGAACTAATGGGGTTACAACTCTTAAACCAAGATAACTTGAGACTTCAAACTCTGGGAGGGCTTGGCAAAGATCTATTGACTCTCCCAAACACCCTCTAACTCATGTGATTCATGAAAACACCTTCTACTTGGCCTATAAGTTCTTATAATCCAAGATCAACCGAGAAGGAACTAATTGGGTTACAACTCTTAAACCAAGATAACTTGAGTCTTCAAACACCGTGAGGGCTTGGCAAACATCTATTGATTCTCCCAAACACCATCTAACTCATGTGTTTCATCAAATCACCTACTACTTGGCCAAGAAGTTCTTATAATCCAAGATCAACCGAGATGGAACAAATGGGGTTACAACTCTTAAACCAAGATAACTTGAGTCTTCAAACACCGTGAGGGCTTGGCAAACATCTACTGATTCTCCCAAACACCATCTAACTCATGTGTTTCATGAAATCACCTACTACTTGGCCAAGAAGTTCTTATAATCTAAGGTCAATCGAGAAGGAACAAATGGGGTTACAACTCTTAAACCAAGATAACTTGAGTCTTCAAACACCGTGAGGGCTTGGCAAACATCTATTGACTCTCCCAAACACCATCTAACTCATGTGTTTCATGAAATCACCTACTACTTGGCCTACAAGTTCTGATAAACCGAGAAGGGACAAATGGGCTCACAAATCTTAAACCAAGATAACTTGAGTCTTCAAACACCGTGAGGGCTTGGCAAACATCTATTGATTCTCCAAAACACCATCTAACTCATGTGTTTCATGAAATCACCTACTACTTGGCCAAGAAGTTCTTATAATCTAAGATCAATCGAGAAGGAACAAATGAGGTTACAACTCTTAAACCAAGATAACTTGAGTCTTCAAACTCTGTGAGGGATTGGCAAACATCTATTGACTATCCCAAACTCCTTCTAACTCATGTGTTTCATGAAAACACCTACTACTTGGCCAAGAAGTTCTTATAAACCAAGATCAAACGAGAAGGAACAAATGGGGTTACATCTCTTAAACCAAGAAAACTTGAGTCTTCAAACACCGTGAGGGCTTGGCAAACATCTATTGATTCTCCCAAACACCCTCTAACTCATGTGTTTCATGAAAACACCTTCTACTTGGCCTATAAGTTCTTATAATCCAAGATCAACCGAGAAGGAACTAATGGGGTTACAACTCTTGAACCAAGATAACTTGAGTCTTCCAACACCGTGAGGGCTTGGCAAACATCTATTGATTCTCCCAAACACCATCTAACTCATGTGTTTCATGAAATCACCTACTACTTGGCCAAGAAGTTCTTATAATCCAAGATCAACCGAGATGGAACAAATGGGGTTACAACTCTTAAACCAAGATAACTTGAGTCTTCAAACACCGTGAGGGCTTGGCAAACATCTATTTATTCTCCCAAACACCATCTAACTCATGTGTTTCATGAAATCACCTACTACTTGGCCAGGAAGTTCTTATAATCTAAGTTCAATCGAGATGGAACAAATGAGGTTACAAATCTTAAACCAAGAAAACTTGAGTCTTCAAACTCTGTGAGGGCTTGGCAAACATCTATTGACTATCCCAAACTCCATCTAACTCATGTGTTTCATGAAAACACCTTCTACTTGGCCTATAAGTTCTTATAATCCAAGATCAACCGAGAAGGAACTAATGGGGTTACAACTCTTAAACCAAGATAACTTGAGACTTCAAACTCTGGGAGGGCTTGGCAAAGATCTATTGACTCTCCCAAACACCCTCTAACTCATGTGATTCATGAAAACACCTTCTACTTGGCCTATAAGTTCTTATAATCCAAGATCAACCGAGAAGGAACTAATTGGGTTACAACTCTTAAACCAAGATAACTTGAGTCTTCAAACACCGTGAGGGCTTGGCAAACATCTATTGATTCTCCCAAACACCATCTAACTCATGTGTTTCATCAAATCACCTACTACTTGGCCAAGAAGTTCTTATAATCCAAGATCAACCGAGATGGAACAAATGGGGTTACAACTCTTAAACCAAGATAACTTGAGTCTTCAAACACCGTGAGGGCTTGGCAAACATCTACTGATTCTCCCAAACACCATCTAACTCATGTGTTTCATGAAATCACCTACTACTTGGCCAAGAAGTTCTTATAGTCTAAGATCAATCGAGAAGGAACAAATGGGGTTACAACTCTTAAACCAAGATAACTTGAGTCTTCAAACACCGTGAGGGCTTGGCAAACATCTATTGACTCTCCCAAACACCATCTAACTCATGTGTTTCATGAAATCACCTACTACTTGGCCTACAAGTTCTGATAAACCGAGAAGGGACAAATGGGCTCACAAATCTTAAACCAAGATAACTTGAGTCTTCAAACACCGTGAGGGCTTGGCAAACATCTATTGATTCTCCAAAACACCATCTAACTCATGTGTTTCATGAAATCACCTACTACTTGGCCAAGAAGTTCTTATAATCTAAGATCAATAGAGAAGGAACAAATGAGGTTACAACTCTTAAACCAAGATAACTTGAGTCTTCAAACTCTGTGAGGGCTTGGCAAACATCTATTGACTATCCCAAACTCCATCTAACTCATGTGTTTCATGAAAACACCTACTACTTGGCCAAGAAGTTCTTATAAACCAAGATCAAACGAGAAGGAACAAATGGGGTTACATCTCTTAAACCAAGAAAACTTGAGTCTTCAAACACCGTGAGGGCTTGGCAAACATCTATTGATTCTCCCAAACACCCTCTAACTCATGTGTTTCATGAAAACACCTTCTACTTGGCCTATAAGTTCTTATAATCCAAGATCAACCGAGAAGGAACTAATGGGGTTACAACTCTTGAACCAAGATAACTTGAGTCTTCCAACACCGTGAGGGCTTGGCAAACATCTATTGATTCTCCCAAACACCATCTAACTCATGTGTTTCATGAAATCACCTACTACTTGGCCAAGAAGTTCTTATAATCCAAGATCAACCGAGATGGAACAAATGGGGTTACAACTCTTAAACCAAGATAACTTGAGTCTTCAAACACCGTGAGGGCTTGGCAAACATCTATTTATTCTCCCAAACACCATCTAACTCATGTGTTTCATGAAATCACCTACTACTTGGCCACGAAGTTCTTATAATCTAAGAGCAATCGAGTAGGCACAAGTGAGGTTACAACTCTTAAACCAAGATAACTTGAGTCTTCAAACTCTGTGAGGGCTTGGCAAACATCTATTGACTATCCCAAACTCCATCTAACTCATGTGTTTCATGAAAACACCTACTACTTGGCCAAGAAGTTCTTATAAACCAAGATCAAACGAGAAGGAACAAATGGGGTTACATCTCTTAAACCAAGAAAACTTGAGTCTTCAAACACCGTGAGGGCTTGGCAAACATCTATTGACTCTCCCAAACACCATCTAACTCATCTGTTTCATGAAAACACCTACTACTTGGCCTACAAGTTCTTATAAACCGAGAAGGGACAAATGGGCTCACAAATCTTAAACCAAGATAACTTGAGTCTTCAAACTCTGTGAGGGCTTGGCAAACATCTATTGACTCTCCCAAACACCATCTAACTCATGTGTTTCATGAAAACACCTACTACTTGGCCTACAAGTTCTTATAAACCGAGAAGGGACAAATGGGCTCACAAATCTTAAACCAAGAAAACTTGAGTCTTCAAACTCTGTGAGGGCTTGGCAAACATCTATTGACTATCCCAAACTCCATCTAACTCATGTGTTTCATGAAAACACCTACTACTTGGCCTAGAAGTTCTTATAATCCCAGATCAACCGAGAAGGAACAAATGGGCTTACAACTCTTAAACCAAGATAACTTGAGACTTCAAACTCTGGGAGGGCTTGGCAAACATCTATTGACTCTCCCAAACACCCTCTAACTCATGTGATTCATGAAAACACCTTCTACTTGGCCTATAAGTTCTTATAATCCAAGATCAACCGAGATGGAACTAATTGGATTACAACTCTTAAACCAAGATAACTTGAGTCTTCAAACACCGTGAGGGCTTGGCAAACATCTATTGATTCTTCCAAACACCATCTAACTCATGTGTTTCATCAAATCACCTACTACTTGGCCAAGAAGTTCTTATAATCCAAGATCAACCGAGATGGAACAAATGAGGTTACAACTCTTAAACCAAGATAACTTGAGTCTTCAAACACCGTGAGGGCTTGGCAAACATCTATTGATTCTCCCAAACACCATCTAACTCATGTGTTTCATGAAATCACCTACTCCTTGGCCAATAAGTTCTTATAATCTAAGATCAATCGAGAAGGAACAAATGGGGTTACAACTCTTAAACCAAGATAACTTGAGTCTTCAAACACCGTGAGGGCTTGGCAAACATCTATTGACTCTCCCAAACACCATCTAACTCATGTGTTTCATGAAATCACCTACTACTTGGCCTACAAGTTCTTATAAACCGAGAAGGGACAAATGGGCTCACAAATCTTAAACCAAGATAACTTGAGTCTTCAAACACCGTGAGGGCTTGGCAAACATCTATTGATTCTCCAAAACACCATCTAACTCATGTGTTTCATGAAATCACCTACTACTTGGCCAAGAAGTTCTTATAATCTAAGATCAATCGAGAAGGAACAAATGGGGTTACAACTCTTAAACCAAGATAACTTGAGTCTTCAAACTCTGTGAGGGCTTGGCAAACATCTATTGACTATCCCAAACTCCATCTAACTCATGTGTTTCATGAAAACACCTACTACTTGGCCAAGAAGTTCTTATAATCCAAGATCAACCGAGAAGGAACAAATGGGGTTACAACTCTTAAACCAGGATAACGTGAGTCTTCAAACTCTGTGAGGGCTTGGCAAACATCTATTGACTCTCCCAAACACCATCTAACTCATCTGTTTCATTAAAACACCTACTGCTTGGCCTACAAGTTCTTATAAACCGAGAAGGGACAAATGGGCTCACAAATCTTAAACCAAGATAACTTGAGTCTTCACACTCTGTGAGGGCTTGGCAAACATCTATTGACTCTCCCAAACACCATCTAACTCATGTGTTTCATGAAAACACCTACTACTTGGCCTACAAGTTCTTATAAACCGAGAAGGGACAAATGGGCTCACAAATCTTAAACCAAGAAAACTTGATTCTTCAAACTCTGTGAGGGCTTGGCAAACATCTATTGACTCTCCCAAACACCATCTAACTCATGTGTTTCATGAAAACACCTTCTACTTGGCCTATAAGTTCTTATAATCCAAGATCAACCGAGAAGGAACTAATGGGGTTACAACTCTTAAACCAAGATAACTTGAGACTTCAAACTCTGGGAGGGCTTGGCAAACATCTATTGACTCTCCCAAACACCCTCTAACTCATGTGTTTCATGAAAACACCTTCTACTTGGCCTATAAGTTCTTATAATCCAAGATCAACCGAGAAGGAACTAATTGGGTTACAACTCTTAAACCAAGATAACTTGAGTCTTCAAACACCGTGAGGGCTTGGCAAACATCTATTGATTCTCCCAAACACCATCTAACTCATGTGTTTCATCAAATCACCTACTACTTGGCCAAGAAGTTCTTATAATCCAAGATCAACCGAGATGGAACAAATGGGGTTACAACTCTTAAACCAAGATAACTTGAGTCTTCAAACACCGTGAGGGCTTGGCAAACATCTATTGATTCTCCCAAACACCATCTAACTCATGTGTTTCATGAAATCACCTACTACTTGGCCAGGAAGTTCTTATAATCTAAGATCAATCGAGAAGGAACAAATGAGGTTACAACTCTTAAACCAAGATAACTTGAGTCTTCAAACTCTGTGAGGGCTTGGCAAACATCTATTGACTATCCCAAACTCCATCTAACTCATGTGTTTCATGAAAACACCTACTACTTGGCCAAGAAGTTCTTATAAACCAAGATCAAACGAGAAGGAACAAATGGGGTTACAACTCTTAAACCAAGAAAACTTGAGTCTTCAAACACCGTGAGGGCTTGGCAAACATCTATTGACTCTCCCAAACACCATCTAACTCATGTGCTTCATGAAAACACCTACTACTTGGCCTACAAGTTCTTATAAACCGAGAAGGGACAAATGGGCTCACAAATCTTAAACCAAGATAACTTGAGTCTTCAAACTCTGTGAGGGCTTGGCAAACATCTATTGACTCTCCCAAACACCATCTAACTCATGTGTTTCATGAAAACACCTACTACTTGGCCTACAAGTTCTTATAAACCGAGAAGGGACAAATGGGCTCACAAATCTTAAACCAAGAAAACTTGAGTCTTCAAACTCTGTGAGGGCTTGGCAAACATCTATTGACTATCCCAAACTCCATCTAACTCATGTGTTTCATGAAAACACCTACTACTTGGCCTAGAAGTTCTTATAATCCAAGATCAACCGAGAAGGAACAAATGGGCTTACAACTCTTAAACCAAGATAACTTGAGACTTCAAACTCTGGGAGGGCTTGGCAAACATCTATTGACTCTCCCAAACACCCTCTAACTCATGTGTTTCATGAAAACACCTTCTACTTGGCCTATAAGTTCTTATAATCAAAGATCAACCGAGAAGGAACTAATGGGGTTACAACTCTTAAACCAAGATAACTTGAGTCTTCAAACACCGTGAGGGCTTGGCAAACATCTATTGATTCTCCCAAACACCATCTAACACATGTGTTTCATGAAATCACCTACTACTTGGCCAATAAGTTCTTATAATCTAAGATCAATCGAGAAGGAACAAATGGGGTTACAACTCTTAAACCAAGATAACTTGAGTCTTCAAACACCGTGAGGGCTTGGCAAACATCTATTGACTCTCCCAAACACCATCTAACTCATGTGTTTCATGAAATCACCTACTACTTGGCCTACAAGTTGTTATAAACCGAGAAGGGACAAATGGGCTCACAAATCTTAAACCAAGATAACTTGAGTCTTCAAACACCGTGAGGGCTTGGCAAACATCTATTGATTCTCCAAAACACCATCTAACTCATGTGTTTCATGAAATCACCTACTACTTGGCCAAGAAGTTCTTATAATCTAAGATCAATCGAGAAGGAACAAATGGGGTTACAACTCTTAAACCAAGATAACTTGAGTCTTCAAACACCGTGAGGGCTTGGCAAACATCTATTGACTCTCCCAAACACCATCTAACTCATGTGTTTCATGAAATCACCTACTACTTGGCCTACAAGTTCTTATAAACCGAGAAGGGACAAATGGGCTCACAAATCTTAAACCAAGATAACTTGAGTCTTCAAACACCGTGAGGGCTTGGCAAACATCTATTGATTCTCCAAAACACCATCTAACTCATGTGTTTCATGAAATCACCTACTACTTGGCCAAGAAGTTCTTATAATCTAAGATCAATCGAGAAGGAACAAATGGGGTTACAACTCTTAAACCAAGATAACTTGAGTCTTCAAACTCTGTGAGGGCTTGGCAAACATCTATTGACTATCCCAAACTCCATCTAACTCATGTGTTTCATGAAAACACCTACTACTTGGCCAAGAAGTTCTTATAATCCAAGATCAACCGAGAAGGAACAAATGGGGTTACAACTCTTAAACCAGGATAACGTGAGTCTTCAAACTCTGTGAAGGCTTGGCAAACATCTATTGACTCTCCCAAACACCATCTAACTCATCTGTTTCATTAAAACACCTACTGCTTGGCCTACAAGTTCTTATAAACCGAGAAGGGACAAATGGGCTCACAAATCTTAAACCATGATAACTTGAGTCTTCAAACTCTGTGAGGGCTTGGCAAACATCTATTAACTCTCCCAAACACCATCTAACTCATGTGTTTCATGAAAACACCTACTACTTGGCCTACAAGTTCTTATAAACCGAGAAGGGACAAATGGGCTCACAAATCTTAAACCAAGAAAACTTGAGTCTTCAAACTCTGTGAGGGCTTGGCAAACATCTATTGACTATCCCAAACTCCATCTAACTCATGTGTTTCATGAAAACACCTACTACTTGGCCTAGAAGTTCTTATAATCCAAGATTAACCGAGAAGGAACAAATGGGCTTACAACTCTTAAACCAAGATAACTTGAGACTTCAAACTCTGGGAGGGCTTGGCAAACATCTATTGACTCTCCCAAACACCCTCTAACTCATGTGTTTCATGAAAACACCTTCTACTTGGCCTATAAGTTCTTATAATCCAAGATCAACCGAGAAGGAACTAATGGGGTTACAACTCTTAAACCAAGATAACTTGAGTCTTCAAACACCGTGAGGGCTTGGCAAACATCTATTGATTCTCCCAAACACCATCTAACTCATGTGTTTCATGAAATCACCTACTACTTGGCCAAGAAGTTCTTATAATCCAAGATCAACCGAGATGGAACAAATGGGGTTACAACTCTTAAACCAAGATAACTTGAGTCTTCAAACACCGTGAGGGCTTGGCAAACATCTATTGACTCTCCCAAACACCATCTAACTCATGTGTTTCATGAAATCACCTACTACTTGGCCTACAAGTTCTTATAAACCGAGAAGGGACAAATGGGCTCACAAATCTTAAACCAAGAAAACTTGAGTCTTCAAACTCTGTGAGGGCTTGGCAAACATCTATTGACTATCCCAAACTCCATCTAACTCATGTGTTTCATGAAAACACCTACTACTTGGCCTAGAAGTTCTTATAATCCAAGATCAACCGAGAAGGAACAAATGGGCTTACAACTCTTAAACCAAGATAACTTGAGACTTCAAACTCTGGGAGGGCTTGGCAAACATCTATTGACTCTCCCAAACACCCTCTAACTCATGTGTTTCATGAAAACACCTTCTACTTGGCCTATAAGTTCTTATAATCCAAGATCAACCGAGAAGGAACTAATGGGGTTACAACTCTTAAACCAAGATAACTTGAGTCTTCAAACACCGTGAGGGCTTGGCAAACATCTATTGATTCTCCCAAACCCCATCTAACTCATGTGTTTCATGAAATCACCTACTACTTGGCCAAGAAGTTCTTATTATCCAAGATCAACCGAGATGGAACAAATGGGGTTACAACTCTTAAACCAAGATAACTTGAGTCTTCAAACACCGTGAGGGCTTGGCAAACATCTATTGATTCTCCCAAACACCATCTAACTCATGTGTTTCATGAAAGCACCTACTACTTGGCCAGGAAGTTCTTATAATCTAAGATCAATCGAGAAGGAACAAATGGGGTTACAACTCTTAAACCAAGATAACTTGAGTCTTCAAACTCTGTGAGGGCTTGGCAAACATCTATTGACTATCCCAAACACCATCTAACTCATGTGTTTCATGAAATCACCTACTACTTGGCCTACAAGTTCTTATAAACCGAGAAGGGACAAATGGGCTCACAAATCTTAAACCAAGATAACTTGAGTCTTCAAACACCGTGAGGGCTTGGCAAACATCTATTGATTCTCCCAAACACCATCTAACTCATGTGTTTCATGAAATCACCTACTACTTGGCCAGGAAGTTCTTATAATCTAAGATCAATCGAGAAGGAACAAATGAGGTTACAACTCTTAAACCAAGATAACTTGAGTCTTCAAACTCTGTGAGGGCTTGGCAAACATCTATTGACTATCCCAAACTCCATCTAACTCATGTGTTTCATGAAAACACCTACTACTTGGCCAAGAAGTTCTTATAAACCAAGATCAAACGAGAAGGAACAAATGGGGATACAACTCTTAAACCAAGAAAACTTGAGTCTTCAAACACCGTGAGGGCTTGGCAAACATCTATTGACTCTCCCAAACACCATCTAACTCATCTGTTTCATGAAAACACCTACTACTTGGCCTACAAGTTCTTATAAACCGAGAAGGGACAAATGGGCTCACAAATCTTAAACCAAGATAACTTGAGTCTTCAAACTCTGTGAGGGCTTGGCAAACATCTATTGACTCTCCCAAACACCATCTAACTCATGTGTTTCATGAAAACACCTACTACTTGGCCTACAAGTTCTTATAAACCGAGAAGGGACAAATGGGCTCACAAATCTTAAACCAAGAAAACTTGAGTCTTCAAACTCTGTGAGGGCTTGGCAAACATCTATTGACTATCCCAAACTCCATCTAACTCATGTGTTTCATGAAAACACCTACTACTTGGCCTAGAAGTTCTTATAATCCAAGATCAACCGAGAAGGAACAAATGGGCTTACAACTCTTAAACCAAGATAACTTGAGACTTCAAACTCTGGGAGGGCTTGGCAAACATCTATTGACTCTCCCAAACACCCTCTAACTCATGTGTTTCATGAAAACACCTTCTACTTGGCCTATAAGTTCTTATAATCAAAGATCAACCGAGAAGGAACTAATGGGGTTACAACTCTTAAACCAAGATAACTTGAGTCTTCAAACACCGTGAGGGCTTGGCAAACATCTATTGATTCTCCCAAACACCATCTAACACATGTGTTTCATGAAATCACCTACTACTTGGCCAATAAGTTCTTATAATCTAAGATCAATCGAGAAGGAACAAATGGGGTTACAACTCTTAAACCAAGATAACTTGAGTCTTCAAACACCGTGAGGGCTTGGCAAACATCTATTGACTCTCCCAAACACCATCTAACTCATGTGTTTCATGAAATCACCTACTACTTGGCCTACAAGTTCTTATAAACCGAGAAGGGACAAATGGGCTCACAAATCTTAAACCAAGATAACTTGAGTCTTCAAACACCGTGAGGGCTTGGCAAACATCTATTGATTCTCCAAAACACCATCTAACTCATGTGTTTCATGAAATCACCTACTACTTGGCCAAGAAATTCTTATAATCTAAGATCAATCGAGAAGGAACAAATGGGGTTACAACTCTTAAACCAAGAAAACTTGAGTCTTCAAACACCGTGAGGGCTTGGCAAACATCTATTGACTCTCCCAAACACCATCTAACTCATGTGTTTCATGAAATCACCTACTACTTGGCCTACAAGTTCTTATAAATCGAGAAGGGACAAATGGGCTCACAAATCTTAAACCAAGATAACTTGAGTCTTCAAACACCGTGAGGGCTTGGCAAACATCTATTGATTCTCCAAAACACCATCTAACTCATGTGTTTCATGAAATCACCTACTACTTGGCCAAGAAGTTCTTATAATCCAAGATCAACCGAGAAGGAACTAATGGGGTTACAACTCTTAAACCAAGATAACTTGAGTCTTCAAACACCGTGAGGGCTTGGCAAACATCTATTGATTCTCCCAAACACCATCTAACTCATGTGTTTCATGAAATCACCTACTACTTGGCCAAGAAGTTCTTATAATCCAAGATCAACCGAGATGGAACAAATGGGGTTACAACTCTTAAACCAAGATAACTTGAGTCTTCAAACACCGTGAGGGCTTGGCAAACATCTATTTATTCTCCCAAACACCATCTAACTCATGTGTTTCATGAAATCACCTACTACTTGGCCAGGAAGTTCTTATAATCTAAGATCAATCGAGAAGGAACAAATGAGGTTACAACTCTTAAACCAAGATAACTTGAGTCTTCAAACTCTGTGAGGGCTTGGCAAACATCTATTGACTATCCCAAACTCCATCTAACTCATGTGTTTCATGAAAACACCTACTACTTGGCCTACAAGTTCTTATAAACCGAGAAGGGACAAATGGGCTCACAAATCTTAAACCAAGAAAATTTGAGTCTTCAAACTCTGTGAGGGCTTGGCAAACATCTATTGACTATCCCAAACTCCATCTAACTCATGTGTTTCATGAAAACACCTACTACTTGGCCTAGAAGTTCTTATAATCCAAGATCAACCGAGAAGGAACAAATGGGCTTACAACTCTTAAACCAAGATAACTTGAGACTTCAAACTCTGGGAGGGCTTGGCAAACATCTATTGACTCTCCCAAACACCCTCTAACTCATGTGTTTCATGAAAACACCTTCTACTTGGCCTATAAGTTCTTATAATCAAAGATCAACCGAGAAGGAACTAATGGGGTTACAACTCTTAAACCAAGATAACTTGAGTCTTCAAACACCGTGAGGGCTTGGCAAACATCTATTGATTCTCCCAAACACCATCTAACACATGTGTTTCATGAAATCACCTACTACTTGGCCAATAAGTTCTTATAATCTAAGATCAATCGAGAAGGAACAAATGGGGTTACAACTCTTAAACCAAGATAACTTGAGTCTTCAAACACCGTGAGGGCTTGGCAAACATCTATTGACTCTCCCAAACACCATCTAACTCATGTGTTTCATGAAATCACCTACTACTTGGCCTACAAGTTGTTATAAACCGAGAAGGGACAAATGGGCTCACAAATCTTAAACCAAGATAACTTGAGTCTTCAAACACCGTGAGGGCTTGGCAAACATCTATTGATTCTCCAAAACACCATCTAACTCATGTGTTTCATGAAATCACCTACTACTTGGCCAAGAAGTTCTTATAATCTAAGATCAATCGAGAAGGAACAAATGGGGTTACAACTCTTAAACCAAGATAACTTGAGTCTTCAAACACCGTGAGGGCTTGGCAAACATCTATTGACTCTCCCAAACACCATCTAACTCATGTGTTTCATGAAATCACCTACTACTTGGCCTACAAGTTCTTATAAACCGAGAAGGGACAAATGGGCTCACAAATCTTAAACCAAGATAACTTGAGTCTTCAAACACCGTGAGGGCTTGGCAAACATCTATTGATTCTCCAAAACACCATCTAACTCATGTGTTTCATGAAATCACCTACTACTTGGCCAAGAAGTTCTTATAATCCAAGATCAACCGAGAAGGAACTAATGGGGTTACAACTCTTAAACCAAGATAACTTGAGTCTTCAAACACCGTGAGGGCTTGGCAAACATCTATTGATTCTCCCAAACACCATCTAACTCATGTGTTTCATGAAATCACCTACTACTTGGCCAAGAAGTTCTTATAATCCAAGATCAACCGAGATGGAACAAATGGGGTTACAACTCTTAAACCAAGATAACTTGAGTCTTCAAACACCGTGAGGGCTTGGCAAACATCTATTTATTCTCCCAAACACCATCTAACTCATGTGTTTCATGAAATCACCTACTACTTGGCCAGGAAGTTCTTATAATCTAAGATCAATCGAGAAGGAACAAATGAGGTTACAACTCTTAAACCAAGATAACTTGAGTCTTCAAACTCTGTGAGGGCTTGGCAAACATCTATTGACTATCCCAAACTCCATCTAACTCATGTGTTTCATGAAAACACCTACTACTTGGCCTACAAGTTCTTATAAACCGAGAAGGGACAAATGGGCTCACAAATCTTAAACCAAGATAACTTGAGTCTTCAAACTCTGTGAGGGCTTGGCAAACATCTATTGACTCTCCCAAACACCATCTAACTCATGTGTTTCATGAAAACACCTACTACTTGGCCTACAAGTTCTTATAAACCGAGAAGGGACAAATGGGCTCACAAATCTTAAACCAAGAAAACTTGAGTCTTCAAACTCTGTGAGGACTTGGCAAACATCTATTGACTATCCCAAACTCCATCTAACTCATGTGTTTCATGAAAACACCTACTACTTGGCCTAGAAGTTCTTATAATCCAAGATCAACCGAGAAGGAACAAATGGGCTTACAACTCTTAAACCAAGATAACTTGAGACTTCAAACTCTGGGAGGGCTTGGCAAACATCTATTGACTCTCCAAAACACCCTCTAACTCATGTGTTTCATGAAAACACCTACTACTTGGCCTAGAAGTTCTTATAATCCAAGATCAACCGAGATGGAACAAATGGGCTTACAACTCTTAAACCAAGATAACTTGAGACTTCAAACTCTGGGAGGGCTTGGCAAACATCTATTGACTCTCCCAAACACCCTCTAACTCATGTGTTTCATGAAAACACCTTCTACTTGGCCTATAAGTTCTTATAATCCAAGATCAACCGAGAAGGAACTAATGGGGTTACAACTCTTAAACCAAGATAACTTGAGTCTTCAAACACCGTGAGGGCTTGGCAAACATCTATTGATTCTCCCAAACACCATCTAACTCATGTGTTTCATGAAATCACCTACTACTTGGCCAAGAAGTTCTTATAATCCAAGATCAACCGAGATGGAACAAATGGGGTTACAACTCTTAAACCAAGATAACTTGAGTCTTCAAACACCGTGAGGGCTTGGCAAACATCTATTTATTCTCCCAAACACCATCTAACTCATATGTTTCATGAAATCACCTACTACTTGGCCAGGAAGTTCTTATAATCTAAGATCAATCGAGAAGGAACAAATGAGGTTACAACTCTTAAACCAAGATAACTTGAGTCTTCAAACTCTGTGAGGGCTTGGCAAACATCTATTGACTATCCCAAACTCCATCTAACTCATGTGTTTCATGAAAACACCTACTACTTGGCCTACAAGTTCTTATAAACCGAGAAGGGACAAATGGGCTCACAAATCTTAAACCAAGATAACTTGAGTCTTCAAACTCTGTGAGGGCTTGGCAAACATCTATTGACTCTCCCAAACACCATCTAACTCATGTGTTTCATGAAAACACCTACTACTTGGCCTACAAGTTCTTATAAACCGAGAAGGGACAAATGGGCTCACAAATCTTAAACCAAGAAAACTTGAGTCTTCAAACTCTGTGAGGGCTTGGCAAACATCTATTGACTATCCCAAACTCCATCTAACTCATGTGTTTCATGAAAACACCTACTACTTGGCCAAGAAGTTCTTATAATCCAAGATCAATCGAGAAGGAACAAATGGGGTTACAACTCTTAAACCAAGATAACTTGAGTCTTCAAACACCGTGAGGGCTTGGCAAACATCTATTGACTCTCCCAAACACCATCTAACTCATGTGTTTCATGAAATCACCTACTACTTGGCCTACAAGTTCTTATAAACCGAGAAGGGACAAATGGGCTCACAAATCTTAAACCAAGATAACTTGAGTCTTCAAACACCGTGAGGGCTTGGCAAACATCTATTGATTCTCCAAAACACCATCTAACTCATGTGTTTCATGAAATCACCTACTACTTGGCCAAGAAGTTCTTATAATCTAAGATCAATCGAGAAGGAACAAATGGGGTTACAACTCTTAAACCAAGATAACTTGAGTCTTCAAACTCTGTGAGGGCTTGGCAAACATCTATTGACTATCCCAAACTCCATCTAACTCATGTGTTTCATGAAAACACCTACTACTTGGCCAAGAAGTTCTTATAATCCAAGATCAACCGAGAAGGAACAAATGGGCTTACAACTCTTAAACCAAGATAACTTGAGACTTCAAACTCTGGGAGGGCTTGGCAAACATCTATTGACTCTCCAAAACACCCTCTAACTCATGTGTTTCATGAAAACACCTTCTACTTGGCCTATAAGTTCTTATAATCCAAGATCAACCGAGAAGGAACTAATGGGGTTACAACTCTTAAACCAAGATAACTTGAGTCTTCAAACACCGTGAGGGCTTGGCAAACATCTATTGATTCTCCCAAACACCATCTAACTCATGTGTTTCATGAAATCACCTACTACTTGGCCAATAAGTTCTTATAATCTAAGATCAATCGAGAAGGAACAAATGGGGTTACAACTCTTAAACCAAGATAACTTGGGTCTTCAAACACCGTGAGGGCTTGGCAAACATCTATTGACTCTCCCAAACACCATCTAACTCATGTGTTTCATGAAATCACCTACTACTTGGCCTACAAGTTCTTATAAACCGAGAAGGGACAAATGGGCTCACAAATCTTAAACCAAGATAACTTGAGTCTTCAAACACCGTGAGGGCTTGGCAAACATCTATTGATTCTCCAAAACACCATCTAACTCATGTGTTTCATGAAATCACCTACTACTTGGCCAAGAAGTTCTTATAATCTAAGATCAATCGAGAAGGAACAAATGGGGTTACAACTCTTAAACCAAGATAACTTGAGTCTTCAAACTCTGTGAGGGCTTGGCAAACATCTATTGACTATCCCAAACTCCATCTAACTCATTTGTTTCATGAAAACACCTACTACTTGGCCAAGAAGTTCTTATAAACCAAGATCAAACGAGAAGGAACAAATGGGGTTACAACTCTTAAACCAAGAAAACTTGAGTCTTCAAACACCGTGAGGGCTTGGCAAACATCTATTGACTCTCCCAAACTCCATCTAACTCATCTGTTTCATTAAAACACCTACTGCTTGGCCTACAAGTTCTTATAAACCGAGAAGGGACAAATGGGCTCACAAATCTTAAACCAAGAAAACTTGAGTCTTCAAACTCTGTGAGGGCTTGGCAAACATCTATTGACTCTCCCAAACACCATCTAACTCATGTGTTTCATGAAAACACCTACTACTTGGCTAGAAGTTCTTATAATCCAAGATCAACCGAGAAGGAACAAATGGGCTTACAACTCTTAAACCAAGATAACTTGAGACTTCAAACTCTGGGAGGGCTTGGCAAACATCTATTGACTCTCCAAAACACCCTCTAACTCATGTGTTTCATGAAAACACCTTCTACTTGGCCTATAAGTTCTTATAATCCAAGATCAACCGAGAAGGAACTAATGGGGTTACAACTCTTAAACCAAGATAACTTGAGTCTTCAAACACCGTGAGGGCTTGGCAAACATCTATTGATTCTCCCAAACACCATCTAACTCATGTGTTTCATGAAATCACCTACTACTTGGCCAATAAGTTCTTATAATCTAAGATCAATCGAGAAGGAACAAATGGGGTTACAACTCTTAAACCAAGATAACTTGGGTCTTCAAACACCGTGAGGGCTTGGCAAACATCTATTGACTCTCCCAAACACCATCTAACTCATGTGTTTCATGAAATCACCTACTACTTGGCCTACAAGTTCTTATAAACCGAGAAGGGACAAATGGGCTCACAAATCTTAAACCAAGAAAACTTGAGTCTTCAAACACCGTGAGGGCTTGGCAAACATCTATTGATTCTCCAAAACACCATCTAACTCATGTGTTTCATGAAATCACCTACTACTTGGCCAAGAAGTTCTTATAATCTAAGATCAATCGAGAAGGAACAAATGGGGTTACAACTCTTAAACCAAGAAAACTTGAGTCTTCAAACACCGTGAGGGCTTGGCAAACATCTATTGACTCTCCCAAACACCATCTAACTCATCTGTTTCATTAAAACACCTACTGCTTGGCCTACAAGTTCTTATAAACCGAGAAGGGACAAATGGGCTCACAAATCTTAAACCAAGATAACTTGAGTCTTCAAACTCTGTGAGGGCTTGGCAAACATCTATTGACTCTCCCAAACACCATCGAACTCATGTGTTTCATGAAATCACCTACTACTTGGCCAAGAAGTTCTTATAATCTAAGATCAATCGAGAAGGAACAAATGGGGTTACAACTCTTAAACCAAGATAACTTGAGTCTTCAAACTCTGTGAGGGCTTGGCAAGCATCTATTGACTATCCCAAACTCCATCTAACTCATGTGTTTCATGAAAACACCTACTACTTGGCCAAGAAGTTCTTATAAACCAAGATCAAACGAGAAGGAACAAATGGGGTTACAACTCTTAAACCAAGAAAACTTGAGTCTTCAAACACCGTGAGGGCTTGGCAAACATCTATTGACTCTCCCAAACACCATCTAACTCATCTGTTTCATTAAAACACCTACTGCTTGGCCTACAAGTTCTTATAAACCGAGAAGGGACAAATGGGCTCACAAATCTTAAACCAAGATAACTTGAGTCTTCAAACTCTGTGAGGGCTTGGCAAACATCTATTGACTCTCCCAAACACCATCTAACTCATGTGTTTCATGAAAACACCTACTACTTGGCCTACAAGTTCTTATAAACCGAGAAGGGACAAATGGGCTCACAAATCTTAAACCAAGAAAACTTGAGTCTTCAAACTCTGTGAGGGCTTGGCAAACATCAATTGACTATCCCAAACTCCATCTAACTCATGTGTTTCATGAAAAGACCTACTACTTGGCCTAGATGTTCTTATAATCCCAGATCAACCGAGAAGGAACAAATGGGCTTACAACTCTTAAACCAAGATAACTTGAGACTTCAAACTCTGGGAGGGCTTGGCAAACATCTATTGACTCTCCCAAACACCCTCTAACTCATGTGTTTCATGAAAACACCTTCTACTTGGCCTATAAGTTCTTATAATCCAAGATCAACCGAGAAGGAACTAATGGGGTTACAACTCTTAAACCAAGATAACTTGAGTCTTCAAACACCGTGAGGGCTTGGCAAACATCTATTGATTCTCCCAAACACCATCTAACTCATGTGTTTCATGAAATCACCTACTACTTGGCCAATAAGTTCTTATAATCTAAGCTCAATCGAGAAGGAACAAATGGGGTTACAACTCTTAAACCAAGATAACTTGAGTCTTCAAACACCGTGAGGGCTTGGCAAACATCTATTGACTCTCCCAAACACCATCTAACTCATGTGTTTCATGAAATCACCTACTACTTGGCCTACAAGTTCTTATAAACAGAGAAGGGACAAATGGGCTCCCAAATCTTAAACCAAGATAACTTGAGTCTTCAAACACCGTGAGGGCTTGGCAAACATCTATTGATTCTCCAAAACACCATCTAACTCATGTGTTTCATGAAATCACCTACTACTTGGCCAAGAAGTTCTTATAATCAAAGATCAATCGAGAAGGAACAAATGGGGTTACAACTCTTAAACCAAGATAACTTGAGTCTTCAAACTCTGTGAGGGCTTGGCAAACATCTATTGACTCTCCCAAACACCATCTAACTCATGTGTTTCATGAAAACACCTACTACTTGGCCTAGAAGTTCTTATAAACCAAGATCAAACGAGAAGGAACAAATGGGGTTACAACTCTTAAACCAAGAAAACTTGAGTCTTCAAACACCGTGAGGGCTTGGCAAACATCTATTGACTCTCCCAAACACCATCTAACTCATGTGTTTCATGAAAACACCTACTACTTGGCCTACAAGTTCTTATAAACCGAGAAGGGACAAATGGGCTCACAAATCTTAAACCAAGATAACTTGAGTCTTCAAACTCTGTGAGGGCTTGGCAAACATCTATTGACTCTCCCAAACACCATCTAACTCATGTGTTTCATGAAAACACCTACTACTTGGCCTAGAAGTTCTTATAAACCAAGATCAAACGAGAAGGAACAAATGGGGTTACAACTCTTAAACCAAGAAAACTTGAGTCTTCAAACACCGTGAGGGCTTGGCAAACATCTATTGACTCTCCCAAACACCATCTAACTCATGTGTTTCATGAAAACACCTACTACTTGGCCTACAAGTTCTTATAAACCGAGAAGGGACAAATGGGCTCACAAATCTTAAACCAAGAAAACTTGAGTCTTCAAACTCTGTGAGGGCTTGGCAAACATCTATTGACTATCCCAAACTCCATCTAACTCATGTGTTTCATGAAAACACCTACTACTTGGCCAAGAAGTTCTTATAATCCAAGATCAAATGAGAAGGAACAAATGGGGTTACAACTCTTAAACCAAGAAAACTTGAGTCTTCAAACACCGTGAGGGCTTGGCAAACATCTATTGACTCTCCCAAACACCATCTAACTCATCTGTTTCATGAAAACACCTACTTCTTCGCCTACAAGTTCTTATCAACCGAGAAGGGACAAATGGGCTCACAAATCTTAAACCAAGATAACTTGAGTCTTCAAACTCTGTGAGGGCTTGGCAAACATCTATTGACTCTCCCAAACACCATCTAACTCATGTGTTTCATGAAAACACCTACTACTTGGCCTACATGTTCTTATAAACCGAGAAGGGACAAATGGGCTCACAAATCTTAAACCAAGAAAACTTGAGTCTTCAAACTCTGTGAGGGCTTGGCAAACATCTATTGACTATCCCAAACTCCATCTAACTCATGTGTTTCATGAAAACACCTACTACTTGGCCAAGAAGTTCTTATAATCCAAGATCAAATGAGAAGGAACAAATGGGGTTACAACTTTTAAACCAAGAAAACTTGAGTCTTCAAACTCTGTGAGGGCTTGGCAAACATCTATTGACTATCCCAAACTCCATCTAACTCATGTGTTTCATGAAAACACCTACTACTTGGCCAAGAAGTTCTTATAAACCAAGATCAAACGAGAAGGAACAAATGGGGTTACAACTCTTAAACCAAGAAAACTTGAGTCTTCAAACACCGTGAGGGCTTGGCAAACATCTATTGACTCTCCCAAACACCATCTAACTCATCCTGCTTCATGAAAACACCTACTACTTGGCCTACAAGTTCTTATAAACCGAGAAGGGACAAATGGGCTCACAAATCTTAAACCAAGATAACTTGAGTCTTCAAACTCTGTGAGGGCTTGGCAAACATCTATTGACTCTCCCAAACACCATCTAACTCATGTGTTTCATGAAAACACCTACTACTTGGCCTAGAAGTTCTTATAAACCAAGATCAAACGAGAAGGAACAAATGGGGTTACAACTCTTAAACCAAGAAAACTTGAGTCTTCAAACACCGTGAGGGCTTGGCAAACATCTATTGACTCTCCCAAACACCATCTAACTCATCTGTTTCATGAAAACACCTACTGCTTGGCCTACAAGTTCTTATAAACCGAGAAGGGACAAATGGGCTCACAAATCTTAAACCAAGATAACTTGAGTCTTCAAACAACGTGAGGGCTTGGCAAACATCTATTGACTCTCCCAAACACCATCTAACTCATGTGTTTCATGAAAACACCTACTACTTGGCCTACAAGTTCTTATAAACCGAGAAGGGACAAATGGGCTCACAAATCTTAAACCAAGAAAACTTGAGTCTTCAAACTCTGTGAGGGCTTGGCAAACATCTATTGACTATCCCAAACTCCATCTAACTCATGTGTTTCATGAAAACACCTACTACTTGGCCAAGAAGTTCTTATAATCCAAGATCAAATGAGAAGGAACAAATGGGGTTACAACTCTTAAACCAAGAAAACTTGAGTCTTCAAACTCTGTGAGGGCTTGGCAAACATCTATTGACTATCCCAAACTCCATCTAACTCATGTGTTTCATGAAAACACCTACTACTTGGCCAAGAAGTTCTTATAATCCAAGATCAAACGAGAAGGAACAAATGGGGTTACAACTCTTAAACCAAGAAAACTTGAGTCTTCAAACACCGTGAGGGCTTGGCAAACATCTATTGACTCTCCCAAACACCATCTAACTCATCTGTTTCATGAAAACACCTACTACTTGGCCTACAAGTTCTTATAAACCGAGAAGGGACAAATGGGCTCACAAATCTTAAACCAAGATAACTTGAGTCTTCAAACTCTGTGAGGGCTTGGCAAACATCTATTGACTCTCCAGCACTCCATCTAACTCATGTGTTTCATGAAAACACCTACTACTTGGCCAAGAAGTTCTTATAATCCAAGATCAAACGAGAAGGAACAAATGGGGTTACAACTCTTAAACCAAGAAAACTTGAGTCTTCAAACACCGTGAGGGCTTGGCAAACATCTATTGACTCTCCCAAACACCATCTAACTCATCTGTTTCATGAAAACACCTACTACTTGGCCTACAAGTTCTTATAAACCGAGAAGGGACTAATGGGCTCACAAATCTTAAACCAAGATAACTTGAGTCTTCAAACTCTGTGAGGGCTTGGCAAACATCTATTGACTCTCCCAAACACCATCTAACTCATGTAATTCATGAAAACACCTACTACTTGGCCTACAAGTTCTTATAAACCAACATCAAACGAGAAGGAACAAATGGGGTTACAACTCTTAAACCAAGAAAACTTGAGTCTTCAAACACCGTGAGGGCTTGGCAAACATCTATTGACTCTCCCAAACACCATCTAACTCATCTGTTTCATGAAAACACCTACTGCTTGGCCTACAAGTTCTTATAAACCGAGAAGGGACAAATGGGCTCACAAATCTTAAACCAAGATAACTTGAGTCTTCAAACTCTGTGAGGGCTTGGCAAACATCTATTGACTCTCCCAAACACCATCTAACTCATGTGTTTCATGAAAACACCTACTACTTGGCCTACAAGTTCTTATAAACCGAGAAGGGACAAATGGGCTCACAAATCTTAAACCAAGAAAACTTGAGTCTTCAAACTCTGTGAGGGCTTGGCAAACATCTATTGACTATCCCAAACTCCATCTAACTCATGTGTTTCATGAAAACACCTACTACTTGGCCAAGAAGTTCTTATAATCCAAGATCAAATGAGAAGGAACAAATGGGGTTACAACTCTTAAACCAAGAAAACTTGAGTCTTCAAACACCGTGAGGGCTTGGCAAACATCTATTGACTCTCCCAAACACCATCTAACTCATCTGTTTCATGAAAACACCTACTGCTTGGCCTACAAGTTCTTATAAACCGAGAAGGCACAAATGGGCTCACAAATCTTAAACCAAGATAACTTGAGTCTTCAATCTCTGTGAGGGCTTGGCAAACATCTATTGACTCTCCCAAACACCATCTAACTCATGTGTTTCATGAAAACACCTACTACTTGGCCAGAAGTTCTTATAAACCGAGAAGGGACAAATGGGCTCACAAATCTTAAACCAAGAAAACTTGAGTCTTCAAACTCTGTGTGGGCTTGGCAAACATCTATTGACTATCCCAAACTCCATCTAACTCATGTGTTTCATGAAAACACCTACTACTTGGCCAAGAAGTTCTTATAATCCAAGATCAAATGAGAAGGAACAAATGGGGTTACAACTCTTAAACCAAGAAAACTTGAGTCTTCAAACTCTGTGAGGGCTTGGCAAACATCTATTGACTATCCCAAACTCCATCTAACTCATGTGTTTCATGAAAACACCTACTACTTGGCCAAGAAGTTCTTATAAACCAAGATCAAACGAGAAGGAACAAATGGGGTTACAACTCTTAAACCAAGAAAACTTGAGTCTTCAAACACCGTGAGGGCTTGGCAAACATCTATTGACTCTCCCAAACACCATCTAACTCATCTGTTTCATGAAAACACCTACTACTTGGCCTACAAGTTCTTATAAACCGAGAAGGGACAAATGGGCTCACAAATCTTAAACCAAGATAACTTGAGTCTTCAAACTCTGTGAGGGCTTGGCAAACATCTATTGACTCTCCCAAACACCATCTAACTCATGTGTTTCATGAAAACACCTACTACTTGGCCTAGAAGTTCTTATAAACCAAGATCAAACGAGAAGGAACAAATGGGGTTACAACTCTTAAACCAAGAAAACTTGAGTCTTCAAACACCGTGACGGCTTGGCAAACATCTATTGACTCTCCCAAACACCATCTAACTCATCTGTTTCATGAAAACACCTACTACTTGGCCTACAAGTTCTTATAAACCGAGAAGGGACAAATGGGCTCACAAATCTTAAACCAAGATAACTTGAGTCTTCAAACTCTGTGAGGGCTTGGCAAACATCTATTGACTCTCCCAAACACCATCTAACTCATGTGTTTCATGAAAACACCTACTACTTGGCCTAGAAGTTCTTATAAACCAAGATCAAACGAGAAGGAACAAATGGGGTTACAACTCTTAAACCAAGAAAACTTGAGTCTTCAAACACCGTGAGGGCTTGGCAAACATCTATTGACTCTCCCAAACACCATCTAACTCATCTGTTTCATGAAAACACCTACTGCTTGGCCTACAAGTTCTTATAAACCGAGAAGGGACAAATGGGCTCACAAATCTTAAACCAAGATAACTTGAGTCTTCAAACTCTGTGAGGGCTTGGCAAACATCTATTGACTCTCCCAAACACCATCTAACTCATGTGCTTCATGAAAACACCTACTACTTGGCCAAGAAGTTCTTATAAACCATGATCAAACGAGAAGGAACAAATGGGGTTACAACTCTTAAACCAAGAAAACTTGAGTCTTCAAACACCGTGAGGGCTTGGCAAACATCTATTGACTCTCCCAAACACCATCTAACTCATCTGTTTCATGAAAACACCTACTGCTTGGCCTACAAGTTCTTATAAACCGAGAAGGCACAAATGGGCTCACAAATCTTAAACCAAGATAACTTGAGTCTTCAAACTCTGTGAGGGCTTGGCAAACATCTATTGACTCTCCCAAACACCATCTAACTCATGTGTTTCATGAAAACACCTACTACTTGGCCAGAAGTTCTTATAAACCGAGAAGGGACAAATGGGCTCACAAATCTTAAACCAAGAAAACTTGAGTCTTCAAACTCTGTGAGGGCTTGGCAAACATCTATTGACTATCCCAAACTCCATCTAACTCATGTGTTTCATGAAAACACCTACTACTTGGCCAAGAAGTTCTTATAATCCAAGATCAAATGAGAAGGAACAAATGGGGTTACAACTCTTAAACCAAGAAAACTTGAGTCTTCAAACTCTGTGAGGGCTTGGCAAACATCTATTGACTATCCCAAACTCCATCTAACTCATGTGTTTCATGAAAACACCTACTACTTGGCCAAGAAGTTCTTATAAACCAAGATCAAACGAGAAGGAACAAATGGGGTTAAAACTCTTAAACCAAGAAAACTTGAGTCTTCAAACACCGTGACGGCTTGGCAAACATCTATTGACTCTCCCAAACACCATCTAACTCATCTGTTTCATGAAAACACCTACTACTTGGCCTACAAGTTCTTATAAACCGAGAAGGGACAAATGGGCTCACAAATCTTAAACCAAGATAACTTGAGTCTTCAAACTCTGTGAGGGCTTGGCAAACATCTATTGACTCTCCCAAACACCATCTAACTCATGTGTTTCATGAAAACACCTACTACTTGGCCTAGAAGTTCTTATAAACCAAGATCAAACGAGAAGGAACAAATGGGGTTACAACTCTTAAACCAAGAAAACTTGAGTCTTCAAACACCGTGAGGGCTTGGCAAACATCTATTGACTCTCCCAAACACCATCTAACTCATCTGTTTCATGAAAACACCTCCGCCTTGGCCTACAAGTTCTTATAAACCGAGAAGGGACAAATGGGCTCACAAATCTTAAACCAAGATAACTTGAGTCTTCAAACTCTGTGAGGGCTTGGCAAACATCTATTGACTCTCCCAAACACCATCTAACTCATGTGTTTCATGAAAACACCTACTACTTGGCCAGAAGTTCTTATAAACCGAGAAGGGACAAATGGGCTCACAAATCTTAAACCAAGAAAACTTGAGTCTTCAAACTCTGTGAGGGCTTGGCAAACATCTATTGACTATCCCAAACTCCATCTAACTCATGTGTTTCATGAAAACACCTACTACTTGGCCAAGAAGTTCTTATAATCCAAGATCAAATGAGAAGGAACAAATGGGGTTACAACTCTTAAACCAAGAAAACTTGAGTCTTCAAACTCTGTGAGGGCTTGGCAAACATCTATTGACTATCCCAAACTCCATCTAACTCATGTGTTTCATGAAAACACCTACTACTTGGCCAAGAAGTTCTTATAAACCAAGATCAAACGAGAAGGAACAAATGGGGTTACAACTCTTAAAAAAAGAAAACTTGAGTCTTCAAACACCGTGAGGGCTTGGCAAACATCTATTGACTCTCCCAAACACCATCTAACTCATCTGTTTCATGAAAACACCTACTACTTGGCCTACAAGTTCTTATAAACCGAGAAGGGACAAATGGGCTCACAAATCTTAAACCAAGATAACTTGAGTCTTCAAACTCTGTGAGGGCTTGGCAAACATCTATTGACTCTCCCAAACACCATCTTACTCATGTGTTTCATGAAAACACCTACTACTTGGCCTAGAAGTTCTTATAAACCAAGATCAAACGAGAAGGAACAAATGGGGTTACAACTCTTAAACCAAGAAAACTTGAGTCTTCAAACACCGTGAGGGCTTGGCAAACATCTATTGACTCTCCCAAACACCATCTAACTCATCTGTTTCATGAAAACACCTACTGCATGGCCTACAAGTTCTTATAAACCGAGAAGGGACAAATGGGCTCACAAATCTTAAACCAAGATAACTTGAGTCTTCAAACTCTGTGAGGGCTTGGCAAACATCTATTGACTCTCCCAAACACCATCTAACTCATGTGTTTCATGAAAACACCTACTACTTGGCCAGAAGTTCTTATAAACCGAGAAGGGACAAATGGGCTCACAAATCTTAAACCAAGAAAACTTGAGTCTTCAAACTCTGTGAGGGCTTGGCAAACATCTATTGACTATCCCAAACTCCATCTAACTCATGTGTTTCATGAAAACACCTACTACTTGGCCAAGAAGTTCTTATAATCCAAAATCAAATGAGAAGGAACAAATGGGGTTACAACTCTTAAACCAAGAAAACTTGAGTCTTCAAACTCTGTGAGGGCTTGGCAAACATCTATTGACTATCCCAAACTCCATCTAACTCATGTGTTTCATGAAAACACCTACTACTTGGCCAAGAAGTTCTTATAAACCAAGATCAAACGAGAAGGAACTAATGGGGTTACAACTCTTAAACCAAGATAACTTGAGTCTTCAAACACCGTGAGGGCTTGGCAAACATCTATTGACTCTCCCAAACACCATCTAACTCATCTGTTTCATGAAAACACCTACTGCTTGGCCTACAAGTTCTTATAAACCGAGAAGGGACAAATGGGCTCACAAATCTTAAACCAAGATAACTTGAGTCTTCAAACTCTGTGAGGGCTTGGCAAACATCTATTGACTCTCCCAAACACCATCTAACTCATGTGTTTCATGAAAACACCTACTACTTGGCCTACAAGTTCTTATAAACCGAGAAGGGACAAATGGGCTCACAAATCTTAAACCAAGAAAACTTGAGTCTTCAAACTCTGTGAGGGCTTGGCAAACATCTATTGACTATCCCAAACTCCATCTAACTCATGTGTTTCATGAAAACACCTACTACTTGGCCAAGAAGTTCTTATAATCCAAGATCAAATGAGAAGGAACAAATGGGGTTACAACTCTTAAACCAAGAAAACTTGAGTCTTCAAACACCGTGAGGGCTTGGCAAACATCTATTGACTCTCCCAAACACCATCTAACTCATCTGTTTCATGAAAACACCTACTGCTTGGCCTACAAGTTCTTATAAACCGAGAAGGGACAAATGGGCTCACAAATCTTAAACCAAGAAAACTTGAGTCTTCAAACTCTGTGAGGGCTTGGCAAACATCTATTGACTATCCCAAACTCCATCTAACTCATGTGTTTCATGAAAACACCTACTACTTGGCCAAGAAGTTCTTATAATCCAAGATCAAATCAGAAGGAACAAATGGGGTTACAACTCTTAAACCAAGAAAACTTGAGTCTTCAAACTCTGTGAGGGCTTGGCAAACATCTATTGACTATCCCAAACTCCATCTAACTCATGTGTTTCATGAAAACACCTACTACTTGGCCTACAAGTTCTTATAAACCGAGAAGGGACAAATGGGCTCACAAATCTTAAACCAAGAAAACTTGAGTCTTCAAACTCTGTGAGGGCTTGGCAAACATCTATTGACTATCCCAAACTCCATCTAACTCATGTGTTTCATGAAAACACCTACTACTTGGCCTAGAAGTTCTTATAATCCCAGATCAACCGAGAAGGAACAAATGGGCTTACAACTCTTAAACCAAGATAACTTGAGACTTCAAACTCTGGGAGGGCTTGGCAAACATCTATTGACTCTCCCAAACACCCTCTAACTCATGTGTTTCATGAAAACACCTTCTACTTGGCCTATAAGTTCTTATAATCCAAGATCAACCGAGAAGGAACTAATGGGGTTACAACTCTTAAACCAAGATAACTTGAGTCTTCAAACACCGTGAGGGCTTGGCAAACATCTATTGACTCTCCCAAACACCATCTAACTCATCTGTTTCATGAAAACACCTACTGCTTGGCCTACAAGTTCTTATAAACCGAGAAGGGACAAATGGGCTCACAAATCTTAAACCAAGATAACTTGAGTCTTCAAACTCTGTGAGGGCTTGGCAAACATCTATTGACTCTCCCAAACACCATCTAACTCATGTGTTTCATGAAAACACCTACTACTTGGCCTACAAGTTCTTATAAACCGAGAAGGGACAAATGGGCTCACAAATCTTAAACCAAGAAAACTTGAGTCTTCAAACTCTGTGAGGGCTTGGCAAACATCTATTGACTATCCCAAACTCCATCTAACTCATGTGTTTCATGAAAACACCTACTACTTGGCCAAGAAGTTCTTATAATCCAAGATCAAATGAGAAGGAACAAATGGGGTTACAACTCTTAAACCAAGAAAACTTGAGTCTTCAAACACCGTGAGGGCTTGGCAAACATCTATTGACTCTCCCAAACACCATCTAACTCATCTGTTTCATGAAAACACCTACTGCTTGGCCTACAAGTTCTTATAAACCGAGAAGGGACAAATGGGCTCACAAATCTTAAACCAAGAAAACTTGAGTCTTCAAACTCTGTGAGGGCTTGGCAAACATCTATTGACTATCCCAAACTCCATCTAACTCATGTGTTTCATGAAAACACCTACTACTTGGCCAAGAAATTCTTATAATCCAAGATCAAATGAGAAGGAACAAATGGGGTTACAACTCTTAAACCAAGAAAACTTGAGTCTTCAAACTCTGTGAGGGCTTGGCAAACATCTATTGACTATCCCAAACTCCATCTAACTCATGTGTTTCATGAAAACACCTACTACTTGGCCAAGAAGTTCTTATAAACCAAGATCAAACGAGAAGGAACAAATGGGGTTACAACTCTTAAACCAAGAAAACTTGAGTCTTCAAACACCGTGAGGGCTTGGCAAACATCTATTGACTCTCCCAAACACCATCTAACTCATCTGTTTCATGAAAACACCTACTACTTGGCCTACAAGTTCTTATAAACCGAGAAGGGACAAATGGGCTCACAAATCTTAAACCAAGATAACTTGAGTCTTCAAACTCGTTGAGGGCTTGGCAAACATCTATTGACTCTCCCAAACACCATCTAACTCATGTGTTTCATGAAAACACCTACTACTTGGCCTAGAAGTTCTTATAAACCAAGATCAAACGAGAAGGAACAAATGGGGTTACAACTCTTAAACCAAGAAAACTTGAGTCTTCAAACACCGTGAGGGCTTGGCAAACATCTATTGACTCTCCCAAACACCATCTAACTCATCTGTTTCATGAAAACACCTACTGCTTGGCCTACAAGTTCTTATAAACCGAGAAGGGACAAATGGGCTCACAAATCTTAAACCAAGATAACTTGAGTCTTCAAACTCTGTGAGGGCTTGGCAAACATCTATTGACTCTCCCAAACACCATCTAACTCATGTGTTTCATGAAAACACCTACTACTTGGCCAGAAGTTCTTATAAACCGAGAAGGGACAAATGGGCTCACAAATCTTAAACCAAGAAAACTTGAGTCTTCAAACTCTGTGAGGGCTTGGCAAACATCTATTGACTATCCCAAACTCCATCTAACTCATGTGTTTCATGAAAACACCTACTACTTGGCCAAGAAGTTCTTATAATCCAAGATCAAATGAGAAGGAACAAATGGGGTTACAACTCTTAAACCAAGAAAACTTGAGTCTTCAAACACCGTGAGGGCTTGGCAAACATCTATTGACTCTCCCAAACACCATCTAACTCATCTGTTTCATGAAAACACCTACTACTTGGCCAGAAGTTCTTATAAACCGAGAAGGGACAAATGGGCTCACAAATCTTAAACCAAGAAAACTTGAGTCTTCAAACTCTGTGAGGGCTTGGCAAACATCTATTGACTATCCCAAACTCCATCTAACTCATGTGTTTCATGAAAACACCTACTACTTGGCCAAGAAGTTCTTATAATCCAAGATCAAATGAGAAGGAACAAATGGGGTTACAACTCTTAAACCAAGAAAACTTGAGTCTTCAAACTCTGTGAGGGCTTGGCAAACATCTATTGACTATCCCAAACTCCATCTAACTCATGTGTTTCATGAAAACACCTACTACTTGGCCAAGAAGTTCTTATAAACCAAGATCAAACGAGAAGGAACAAATGGGGTTACAACTCTTAAACCAAGAAAACTTGAGTCTTCAAACACCGTGACGGCTTGGCAAACATCTATTGACTCTCCCAAACACCATCTAACTCATCTGTTTCATGAAAACACCTACTACTTGGCCTACAAGTTCTTATAAACCGAGAAGGGACAAATGGGCTCACAAATCTTAAACCAAGATAACTTGAGTCTTCAAACTCTGTGAGGGCTTGGCAAACATCTATTGACTCTCCCAAACACCATCTAACTCATGTGTTTCATGAAAACACCTACTACTTGGCCTAGATGTTCTTATAAACCAAGATCAAACGAGAAGGAACAAATGGGGTTACAACTCTTAAACCAAGAAAACTTGAGTCTTCAAACACCGTGAGGGCTTGGCAAACATCTATTGACTCTCCCAAACACCATCTAACTCATCTGTTTCATGAAAACACCTACTGCTTGGCCTACAAGTTCTTATAAACCGAGAAGGGACAAATGGGCTCACAAATCTTAAACCAAGATAACTTGAGTCTTCAAACTCTGTGAGGGCTTGGCAAACATCTATTGACTCTCCCAAACACCATCTAACTCATGTGTTTCATGAAAACACCTACTACTTGGCCTACAAGTTCTTATAAACCGAGAAGGGACAAATGGGCTCACAAATCTTAAACCAAGAAAACTTGAGTCTTCAAACTCTGTGAGGGCTTGGCAAACATCTATTGACTATCCCAAACTCCATCTAACTCATGTGTTTCATGAAAACACCTACTACTTGGCCTAGAAGTTCTTATAATCCCAGATCAACCGAGAAGGAACAAATGGGCTTACAACTCTTAAACCAAGAAAACTTGAGTCTTCAAACTCTGTGAGGGCTTGGCAAACATCTATTGACTATCCCAAACTCCATCTAACTCATGTGTTTCATGAAAACACCTACTACTTGGCCAAGAAGTTCTTATAATCCAAGATCAAATGAGAAGGAACAAATGGGGTTACAACTCTTAAACCAAGAAAACTTGAGTCTTCAAACTCTGTGAGGGCTTGGCAAACATCTATTGACTATCCCAAACTCCATCTAACTCATGTGTTTCATGAAAACACCTACTACTTGGCCAAGAAGTTCTTATAAACCAAGATCAAACGAGAAGGAACAAATGGGGTTACAACTCTTAAACCAAGAAAACTTGAGTCTTCAAACACCGTGACGGCTTGGCAAACATCTATTGACTCTCCCAAACACCATCTAACTCATCTGTTTCATGAAAACACCTACTACTTGGCCTACAAGTTCTTATAAACCGAGAAGGGACAAATGGGCTCACAAATCTTAAACCAAGATAACTTGAGTCTTCAAACTCTGTGAGGGCTTGGCAAACATCTATTGACTCTCCCAAACACCATCTAACTCATGTGTTTCATGAAAACACCTACTACTTGGCCTAGATGTTCTTATAAACCAAGATCAAACGAGAAGGAACAAATGGGGTTACAACTCTTAAACCAAGAAAACTTGAGTCTTCAAACACCGTGAGGGCTTGGCAAACATCTATTGACTCTCCCAAACACCATCTAACTCATCTGTTTCATGAAAACACCTACTGCTTGGCCTACAAGTTCTTATAAACCGAGAAGGGACAAATGGGCTCACAAATCTTAAACCAAGATAACTTGAGTCTTCAAACTCTGTGAGGGCTTGGCAAACATCTATTGACTCTCCCAAACACCATCTAACTCATGTGTTTCATGAAAACACCTACTACTTGGCCTACAAGTTCTTATAAACCGAGAAGGGACAAATGGGCTCACAAATCTTAAACCAAGAAAACTTGAGTCTTCAAACTCTGTGAGGGCTTGGCAAACATCTATTGACTATCCCAAACTCCATCTAACTCATGTGTTTCATGAAAACACCTACTACTTGGCCTAGAAGTTCTTATAATCCCAGATCAACCGAGAAGGAACAAATGGGCTTACAACTCTTAAACCAAGAAAACTTGAGTCTTCAAACTCTGTGAGGGCTTGGCAAACATCTATTGACTATCCCAAACTCCATCTAACTCATGTGTTTCATGGAAACACCTACTACTTGGCCAAGAAGTTCTTATAAACCAAGATCAAACGAGAAGGAACAAATGGGGTTACAACTCTTAAACCAAGAAAACTTGAGTCTTCAAACACCGTGAGGGCTTGGCAAACATCTATTGACTCTCCCAAACACCATCTAACTCATCTGTTTCATGAAAACACCTACTACTTGGCCTACAAGTTCTTATAAACCGAGAAGGGACAAATGGGCTCACAAATCTTAAACCAAGATAACTTGAGTCTTCAAACTCTGTGAGGGCTTGGCAAACATCTATTGACTCTCCCAAACACCATCTAACTCATGTGTTTCATGAAAACACCTACTACTTGGCCTAGAAGTTCTTATAAACCAAGATCAAACGAGAAGGAACAAATGGGGTTACAACTCTTAAACCAAGAAAACTTGAGTCTTCAAACACCGTGAGGGCTTGGCAAACATCTATTGACTCTCCCAAACACCATCTAACTCATCTGTTTCATGAAAACACCTACTGCTTGGCCTACAAGTTCTTATAAACCGAGAAGGGACAAATGGGCTCACAAATCTTAAACCAAGATAACTTGAGTCTTCAAACTCTGTGAGGGCTTGGCAAACATCTATTGACTATCCCAAACTCCATCTAACTCATGTGTTTCATGAAAACACCTACTACTTGGCCTAGAAGTTCTTATAATCCCAGATCAACCGAGAAGGAACAAATGGGGTTACAACTCTTAAACCAAGAAAACTTGAGTCTTCAAACACCGTGAGGGCTTGGCAAACATCTATTGACTCTCCCAAACACCATCTAACTCATCTGTTTCATGAAAACACCTACTGCTTGGCCTACAAGTTCTTATAAACCGAGAAGGGACAAATGGGCTCACAAATCTTAAACCAAGATAACTTGAGTCTTCAAACTCTGTGAGGGCTTGGCAAACATCTATTGACTCTCCCAAACACCATCTAACTCATGTGTTTCATGAAAACACCTACTACTTGGCCTACAAGTTCTTATAAACCAAGATCAAACGAGAAGGAACAAATGGGGTTACAACTCTTAAACCAAGAAAACTTGAGTCTTCAAACACCGTGAGGGCTTGGCAAACATCTATTGACTCTCCCAAACACCATCTAACTCATCTGTTTCATGAAAACACCTACTGCTTGGCCTACAAGTTCTTATAAACCGAGAAGGGACAAATGGGCTCACAAATCTTAAACCAAGATAACTTGAGTCTTCAAACTCAGTGAGGGCTTGGCAAACATCTATTGACTCTCCCAAACACCATCTAACTCATGTGTTTCATGAAAACACCTACTACTTGGCCTAGAAGTTCTTATAAACCAAGATCAAACGAGAAGGAACAAATGGGGTTACAACTCTTAAACCAAGAAAACTTGAGTCTTCAAACACCGTGAGGGCTTGGCAAACATCTATTGACTCTCCCAAACACCATCTAACTCATCCTGTTTCATGAAAACACCTACGGCTTGGCCTACAAGTTCTTATAAACCGAGAAGGGACAAATGGGCTCACAAATCTTAAACCAAGATAACTTGAGTCTTCAAACTCTGTGAGGGCTTGGCAAACATCTATTGACTCTCCCAAACACCATCTAACTCATGTGTTTCATGAAAACACCTACTACTTGGCCTACAAGTTCTTATAAACCGAGAAGGGACAAATGGGCTCACAAATCTTAAACCAAGAAAACTTGAGTCTTCAAACTCTCTGTGAGGGCTTGGCAAACATCTATTGACTATCCCAAACTCCATCTAACTCATGTGTTTCATGAAAACACCTACTACTTGGCCTAGAATTTCTTATAATCCCAGATCAACCGAGAAGGAACAAATGGGCTTACAACTCTTAATCAAAGAAAACTTGAGTCTTCAAACTCTGTGAGGGCTTGGCAAACATCTATTGACTATCCCAAACTCCATCTAACTCATGTGTTTCATGAAAACACCTACTACTTGGCCAAGAAGTTCTTATAAACCAAGATCAAACGAGAAGGAACAAATGGGGTTACAACTCTTAAACCAAGAAAACTTGAGTCTTCAAACACCGTGACGGCTTGGCAAACATCTATTGACTCTCCCAAACACCATCTAACTCATCTGTTTCATGAAAACACCTACTACTTGGCCTACAAGTTCTTATAAACCGAGAAGGGACAAATGGGCTCACAAATCTTAAACCAAGATAACTTGAGTCTTCAAACTCGTAAGGGCTTGGCAAACATCTATTGACTCTCCCAAACACCATCTAACTCATGTGTTTCATGAAAACACCTACTACTTGGCCTAGAAGTTCTTATAAACCAAGATCAAACGAGAAGGAACAAATGGGGTTACAACTCTTAAACCAAGAAAACTTGAGTCTTCAAACACCGTGAGGGCTTGGCAAACATCTATTGACTCTCCCAAACACCATCTAACTCATCTGTTTCATGAAAACACCTCTTGCTTGGCCTACAAGTTCTTATAAACCGAGAAGGGACAAATGGGCTCACAAATCTTAAACCAAGATAACTTGAGTCTTCAAACTCTGTGAGGGCTTGGCAAACATCTATTGACTCTCCCAAACACCATCTAACTCATGTGTTTCATGAAAACACCTACTCCTTGGCCTACAAGTTCTTATAAACCGAGAAGGGACAAATGGGCTCACAAATCTTAAACCAAGAAAACTTGAGTCTTCAAACTCTGTGAGGGCTTGGCAAACATCTATTGACTATCCCAAACTCCATCTAACTCATGTGTTTCATGAAAACACCTACTACTTGGCCTAGAAGTTCTTATAATCCCAGATCAACCGAGAAGGAACAAATGGGGTTACAACTCTTAAACCAAGAAAACTTGAGTCTTCAAACACCGTGAGGGCTTGGCAAACATCTATTGACTCTCCCAAACACCATCTAACTCATCTGTTTCATGAAAACACCTACTACTTGGCCTACAAGTTCTTATAAACCGAGAAGGGACAAATGGGCTCACAAATCTTAAACCAAGATAACTTGAGTCTTCAAACACTGTGAGGGCTTGGCAAACATCTATTGACTCTCCCAAACACCATCTAACTCATGTGTTTCATGAAAACACCTACTACTTGGCCTAGAAGTTCTTATAAACCAAGATCAAACGAGAAGGAACAAATGGGGTTACAACTCTTAAACCAAGAAAACTTGAGTCTTCAAACACCGTGAGGGCTTGGCAAACATCTATTGACTCTCCCAAACACCATCTAACTCATCTGTTTCATGAAAACACCTACGCTTGGCCTACAAGTTCTTATAAACCGAGAAGGGACAAATGGGCTCACAAATCTTAAACCAAGATAACTTGAGTCTTCAAACTCTGTGAGGGCTTGGCAAACATCTATTGACTCTCCCAAACACCATCTAACTCATGTGTTTCATGAAAACACCTACTACTTGGCCTAGAAGTTCTTATAAACCAAGATCAAACGAGAAGGAACAAATGGGGTTACAACTCTTAAACCAAGAAAACTTGAGTCTTCAAACACCGTGAGGGCTTGGCAAACATCTATTGACTCTCCCAAACACCATCTAACTCATCTGTTTCATGAAAACACCTACGGCTTGGCCTACAAGTTCTTATAAACCGAGAAGGGACAAATGGGCTCACAAATCTTAAACCAAGATAACTTGAGTCTTCAAACTCTGTGAGGGCTTGGCAAACATCTATTGACTCTCCCAAACACCATCTAACTCATGTGTTTCATGAAAACACCTACTACTTGGCCTACAAGTTCTTATAAACCGAGAAGGGACAAATGGGCTCACAAATCTTAAACCAAGAAAACTTGAGTCTTCAAACTCTGTGAGGGCTTGGCAAACATCTATTGACTATCCCAAACTCCATCTAACTCATGTGTTTCATGAAAACACCTACTACTTGGCCTAGAAGTTCTTATAATCCCAGATCAACCGAGAAGGAACAAATGGGCTTACAACTCTTAAACCAAGAAAACTTGAGTCTTCAAACTCTGTGAGGGCTTGGCAAACATCTATTGACTATCCCAAACTCCATCTAACTCATGTGTTTCATGAAAACACCTACTACTTGGCCAAGAAGTTCTTATAAACCAAGATCAAACGAGAAGGAACAAATGGGGTTACAACTCTTAAACCAAGAAAACTTGAGTCTTCAAACACCGTGACGGCTTGGCAAACATCTATTGACTCTCCCAAACACCATCTAACTCATCTGTTTCATGAAAACACCTACTACTTGGCCTACAAGTTCTTATAAACCGAGAAGGGACAAATGGGCTCACAAATCTTAAACCAAGATAACTTGAGTCTTCAAACTCTGTAAGGGCTTGGCAAACATCTATTGACTCTCCCAAACACCATCTAACTCATGTGTTTCATGAAAACACCTACTACTTGGCCTAGAAGTTCTTATAAACCAAGATCAAACGAGAAGGAACAAATGGGGTTACAACTCTTAAACCAAGAAAACTTGAGTCTTCAAACACCGTGAGGGCTTGGCAAACATCTATTGACTCTCCCAAACACCATCTAACTCATCTGTTTCATGAAAACACCTACTGCTTGGCCTACAAGTTCTTATAAACCGAGAAGGGACAAATGGGCTCACAAATCTTAAACCAAGATAACTTGAGTCTTCAAACTCTGTGAGGGCTTGGCAAACATCTATTGACTCTCCCAAACACCATCTAACTCATGTGTTTCATGAAAACACCTACTACTTGGCCTACAAGTTCTTATAAACCGAGAAGGGACAAATGGGCTCACAAATCTTAAACCAAGAAAACTTGAGTCTTCAAACTCTGTAAGGGCTTGGCAAACATCTATTGACTATCCCAAACTCCATCTAACTCATGTGTTTCATGAAAACACCTACTACTTGGCCTAGAAGTTCTTATAATCCCAGATCAACCGAGAAGGAACAAATGGGCTTACAACTCTTAAACCAAGATAACTTGAGACTTCAAACTCTGGGAGGGCTTGGCAAACATCTATTGACTCTCCCAAACACCCTCTAACTCATGTGTTTCATGAAAACACCTTCTACTTGGCCTATAAGTTCTTATAATCCAAGATCAACCGAGAAGGAACTAATGGGGTTAAAACTCTTAAACCAAGATAATTTGAGTCTTCAAACACCGTGAGGGCTTGGCAAACATCTATTAATTCTCCCAAACACCATCTAACTCATGTGTTTCATGAAATCACCTACTACTTGGCCAATAAGTTCTTATAATCTAAGCTTAATCGAGAAGGAACAAATGGGGTTACAACTCTTAAACCAAGATAACTTGAGTCTTCAAACACCGTGAGGGCTTGGCAAACATCTATTGACTCTCCCAAACACCATCTAACTCATGTGTTTCATGAAATCACCTACTACTTGGCCTACAAGTTCTTATAAACCGAGAAGGGACAAATGGGCTCACAAATCTTAAACCAAGATAATTTGAGTCTTCAAACACCGTGAGGGCTTGGCAAACATCTATTGATTCTCCAAAACACCATCTAACTCATGTGTTTCATGAAATCACCTACTACTTGGCCAAGAAGTTCTTATAATCTAAGATCAATCGAGAAGGAACAAATGGGGTTACAACTCTTAAACCAAGATAACTTGAGTCTTCCAACTCTGTGAGGGCTTGGCAAACATCTATTGACTCTCCCAAACACCATCTAACTCATGTGTTTCATGAAAACACCTACTACTTGGCCTAGAAGTTCTTATAATCCAAGATCAAATGAGAAGGAACAAATGGGGTTACAACTCTTAAACCAAGAAAACTTGAGTCTTCAAACACCGTGAGGGCTTGGCAAACATCTATTGACTATCCCAAACTCCATCTAACTAATGTGTTTCATGAAAACACCTACTACTTGGCCAAGAAGTTCTTATAAACCAAGATCAAACGAGAAGGAACAAATGGGGTTACAACTCTTAAACCAAGAAAACTTGAGTCTTCAAACACCGTGAGGGCTTGGCAAACATCTATTGACTCTCCCAAACACCATCTAACTCATCTGTTTCATGAAAACACCTACTACTTGGCCTACAAGTTCTTATAAACCGAGAAGGGACAAATGGGCTCACAAATCTTAAACCAAGATAACTTGAGTCTTCAAACTCTGTGAGGGCTTGGCAAACATCTATTGACTCTCCCAAACACCATCTAACTCATGTGTTTCATGAAAACACCTACTACTTGGCCTACAAGTTCTTATAAACCGAGAAGGGACAAATGGGCTCACAAATCTTAAACCAAGAAAACTTGAGTCTTCAAACTCTGTGAGGGCTTGGCAAACATCTATTGACTATCCCAAACTCCATCTAACTCATGTGTTTCATGAAAACACCTACTACTTGGCCTAGAAGTTCTTATAATCCCATATCAACCGAGGAGGAACAAATGGGCTTACAACTCTTAAACCAAGAAAACTTGAGTCTTCAAACTCTGTGAGGGCTTGGCAAACATCTATTGACTATCCCAAACTCCATCTAACTCATGTGTTTCATGAAAACACCTACTACTTGGCCAAGAAGTTCTTATAAACCAAGATCAAACGAGAAGGAACAAATGGGGTTACAACTCTTAAACCAAGAAAACTTGAGTCTTCAAACACCGTGACGGCTTGGCAAACATCTATTGACTCTCCCAAACACCATCTAACTCATCTGTTTCATGAAAACACCTACTACTTGGCCTACAAGTTCTTATAAACCGAGAAGGGACAAATGGGCTCACAAATCTTAAACCAAGATAACTTGAGTCTTCAAACTCGTAAGGGCTTGGCAAACATCTATTGACTCTCCCAAACACCATCTAACTCATGTGTTTCATGAAAACACCTACTACTTGGCCTAGAAGTTCTTATAAACCAAGATCAAACGAGAAGGAACAAATGGGGTTACAACTCTTAAACCAAGAAAACTTGAGTCTTCAAACACCGTGAGGGCTTGGCAAACATCTATTGACTCTCCCAAACACCATCTAACTCATCTGTTTCATGAAAACACCTACTAACGCTTGGCCTACAAGTTCTTATAAACCGAGAAGGGACAAATGGGCTCACAAATCTTAAACCAAGATAACTTGAGTCTTCAAACTCGTGAGGGCTTGGCAAACATCTATTGACTCTCCCAAACACCATCTAACTCATGTGTTTCATGAAAACACCTACTACTTGGCCTACAAGTTCTTATAAACCGAGAAGGGACAAATGGGCTCACAAATCTTAAACCAAGAAAACTTGAGTCTTCAAACTCTGTAAGGGCTTGGCAAACATCTATTGACTATCCCAAACTCCATCTAACTCATGTGTTTCATGAAAACACCTACTACTTGGCCTAGAAGTTCTTATAATCCCAGATCAACCGAGAAGGAACAAATGGGCTTACAACTCTTAAACCAAGATAACTTGAGACTTCAAACTCTGGGAGGGCTTGGCAAACATCTATTGACTCTCCCAAACACCCTCTAACTCATGTGTTTCATGAAAACACCTTCTACTTGGCCTATAAGTTCTTATAATCCAAGATCAACCGAGAAGGAACTAATGGGGTTAAAACTCTTAAACCAAGATAATTTGAGTCTTCAAACACCGTGAGGGCTTGGCAAACATCTATTAATTCTCCCAAACACCATCTAACTCATGTGTTTCATGAAATCACCTACTACTTGGCCAATAAGTTCTTATAATCTAAGCTTAATCGAGAAGGAACAAATGGGGTTACAACTCTTAAACCAAGATAACTTGAGTCTTCAAACAACGTGAGGGCTTGGCAAACATCTATTGACTCTCCCAAACACCATCTAACTCATGTGTTTCATGAAATCACCTACTACTTGGCCTACAAGTTCTTATAAACCGAGAAGGGACAAATGGGCTCACAAATCTTAAACCAAGATAATTTGAGTCTTCAAACACCGTGAGGGCTTGGCAAACATCTATTGATTCTCCAAAACACCATCTAACTCATGTGTTTCATGAAATCACCTACTACTTGGCCAAGAAGTTCTTATAATCTAAGATCAATCGAGAAGGAACAAATGGGGTTACAACTCTTAAACCAAGATAACTTGAGTCTTCCAACTCTGTGAGGGCTTGGCAAACATCTATTGACTCTCCCAAACACCATCTAACTCATGTGTTTCATGAAAACACCTACTACTTGGCCTAGAAGTTCTTATAATCCAAGATCAAATGAGAAGGAACAAATGGGGTTACAACTCTTAAACCAAGAAAACTTGAGTCTTCAAACACCGTGAGGGCTTGGCAAACATCTATTGACTATCCCAAACTCCATCTAACTAATGTGTTTCATGAAAACACCTACTACTTGGCCAAGAAGTTCTTATAAACCAAGATCAAACGAGAAGGAACAAATGGGGTTACAACTCTTAAACCAAGAAAACTTGAGTCTTCAAACACCGTGAGGGCTTGGCAAACATCTATTGACTCTCCCAAACACCATCTAACTCATCTGTTTCATGAAAACACCTACTACTTGGCCTACAAGTTCTTATAAACCGAGAAGGGACAAATGGGCTCACAAATCTTAAACCAAGATAACTTGAGTCTTCAAACTCTGTGAGGGCTTGGCAAACATCTATTGACTCTCCCAAACACCATCTAACTCATGTGTTTCATGAAAACACCTACTACTTGGCCTACAAGTTCTTATAAACCGAGAAGGGACAAATGGGCTCACAAATCTTAAACCAAGAAAACTTGAGTCTTCAAACTCTGTGAGGGCTTGGCAAACATCTATTGACTATCCCAAACTCCATCTAACTCATGTGTTTCATGAAAACACCTACTACTTGGCCTAGAAGTTCTTATAATCCCATATCAACCGAGGAGGAACAAATGGGCTTACAACTCTTAAACCAAGAAAACTTGAGTCTTCAAACTCTGTGAGGGCTTGGCAAACATCTATTGACTATCCCAAACTCCATCTAACTCATGTGTTTCATGAAAACACCTACTACTTGGCCAAGAAGTTCTTATAAACCAAGATCAAACGAGAAGGAACAAATGGGGTTACAACTCTTAAACCAAGAAAACTTGAGTCTTCAAACACCGTGACGGCTTGGCAAACATCTATTGACTCTCCCAAACACCATCTAACTCATCTGTTTCATGAAAACACCTACTACTTGGCCTACAAGTTCTTATAAACCGAGAAGGGACAAATGGGCTCACAAATCTTAAACCAAGATAACTTGAGTCTTCAAACTCTGTGAGGGCTTGGCAAACATCTATTGACTCTCCCAAACACCATCTAACTCATGTGTTTCATGAAAACACCTACTACTTGGCCTAGAAGTTCTTATAAACCAAGATCAAACGAGAAGGAACAAATGGGGTTACAACTCTTAAACCAAGAAAACTTGAGTCTTCAAACACCGTGAGGGCTTGGCAAACATCTATTGACTCTCCCAAACACCATCTAACTCATCCTGTTTCATGAAAACACCTACCGCTTGGCCTACAAGTTCTTATAAACCGAGAAGGGACAAATGGGCTCACAAATCTTAAACCAAGATAACTTGAGTCTTCAAACTCTGTGAGGGCTTGGCAAACATCTATTGACTCTCCCAAACACCATCTAACTCATGTGTTTCATGAAAACACCTACTACTTGGCCTACAAGTTCTTATAAACCGAGAAGGGACAAATGGGCTCACAAATCTTAAACCAAGAAAACTTGAGTCTTCAAACTCTGTGAGGGCTTGGCAAACATCTATTGACTATCCCAAACTCCATCTAACTCATGTGTTTCATGAAAACACCTACTACTTGGCCTAGAAGTTCTTATAATCCCAGATCAACCGAGAAGGAACAAATGGGGTTACAACTCTTAAACCAAGAAAACTTGAGTCTTCAAACACCGTGACGGCTTGGCAAACATCTATTGACTCTCCCAAACACCATCTAACTCATCTGTTTCATGAAAACACCTACTACTTGGCCTACAAGTTCTTATAAACCGAGAAGGGACAAATGGGCTCACAAATCTTAAACCAAGATAACTTGAGTCTTCAAACTCTGTGAGGGCTTGGCAAACATCTATTGACTCTCCCAAACACCATCTAACTCATGTGTTTCATGAAAACACCTACTACTTGGCCTAGAAGTTCTTATAAACCAAGATCAAACGAGAAGGAACAAATGGGGTTACAACTCTTAAACCAAGAAAACTTGAGTCTTCAAACACCGTGAGGGCTTGGCAAACATCTATTGACTCTCCCAAACACCATCTAACTCATCTGTTTCATGAAAACACCTACTGCTTGGCCTACAAGTTCTTATAAACCGAGAAGGGACAAATGGGCTCACAAATCTTAAACCAAGATAACTTGAGTCTTCAAACTCTGTGAGGGCTTGGCAAACATCTATTGACTCTCCCAAACACCATCTAACTCATGTGTTTCATGAAAACACCTACTACTTGGCCTAGAAGTTCTTATAAACCAAGATCAAACGAGAAGGAACAAATGGGGTTACAACTCTTAAACCAAGAAAACTTGAGTCTTCAAACACCGTGAGGGCTTGGCAAACATCTATTGACTCTCCCAAACACCATCTAACTCATCTGTTTCATGAAAACACCTACGGCTTGGCCTACAAGTTCTTATAAACCGAGAAGGGACAAATGGGCTCACAAATCTTAAACCAAGATAACTTGAGTCTTCAAACTCTGTGAGGGCTTGGCAAACATCTATTGACTCTCCCAAACACCATCTAACTCATGTGTTTCATGAAAACACCTACTACTTGGCCTACAAGTTCTTATAAACCGAGAAGGGACAAATGGGCTCACAAATCTTAAACCAAGAAAACTTGAGTCTTCAAACTCGTGAGGGCTTGGCAAACATCTATTGACTATCCCAAACTCCATCTAACTCATGTGTTTCATGAAAACACCTACTACTTGGCCTAGAAGTTCTTATAATCCCGCATCAACCGAGAAGGAACAAATGCGCTTTCAACTCTAAAACCAAGAAAACTCGAGTCTTGAAACTCCGTGAGGGCTTGGCAAACATCTATTGACTATCCCAAACTCCATCTAACTCATGTGTTTCATGAAAACACCTACTACTTGGCCAAGAAGTTCTTATAAACCAAGATCAAACGAGAAGGAACAAATGGGGTTACAACTCTTAAACCAAGAAAACTTGAGTCTTCAAACACCGTGACGGCTTGGCAAACATCTATTGACTCTCCCAAACACCATCTAACTCATCTGTTTCATGAAAACACCTACTACTTGGCCTACAAGTTCTTATAAACCGAGAAGGGACAAATGGGCTCACAAATCTTAAACCAAGATAACTTGAGTCTTCAAACTCTGTAAGGGCTTGGCAAACATCTATTGACTCTCCCAAACACCATCTAACTCATGTGTTTCATGAAAACACCTACTACTTGGCCTAGAAGTTCTTATAAACCAAGATCAAACGAGAAGGAACAAATGGGGTTACAACTCTTAAACCAAGAAAACTTGAGTCTTCAAACACCGTGAGGGCTTGGCAAACATCTATTGACTCTCCCAAACACCATCTAACTCATCTGTTTCATGAAAACACCTACTGCTTGGCCTACAAGTTCTTATAAACCGAGAAGGGACAAATGGGCTCACAAATCTTAAACCAAGATAACTTGAGTCTTCAAACTCTGTGAGGGCTTGGCAAACATCTATTGACTCTCCCAAACACCATCTAACTCATGTGTTTCATGAAAACACCTACTACTTGGCCTACAAGTTCTTATAAACCGAGAAGGGACAAATGGGCTCACAAATCTTAAACCAAGAAAACTTGAGTCTTCAAACTCGTGAGGGCTTGGCAAACATCTATTGACTATCCCAAACTCCATCTAACTCATGTGTTTCATGAAAACACCTACTACTTGGCCTAAAAGTTCTTATAATCCCGCATCAACCGAGAAGGAACAAATGGGCTTACAACTCTTAAACCAAGATAACTTGAGACTTCAAACTCTGGGAGGGCTTGGCAAACATCTATTGACTCTCCCAAACACCCTCTAACTCATGTGTTTCATGAAAACACCTTCTACTTGGCCTATAAGTTCTTATAATCCAAGATCAACCGAGAAGGAACTAATGGGGTTAAAACTCTTAAACCAAGATAATTTGAGTCTTCAAACACCGTGAGGGCTTGGCAAACATCTATTAATTCTCCCAAACACCATCTAACTCATGTGTTTCATGAAATCACCTACTACTTGGCCAATAAGTTCTTATAATCTAAGCTTAATCGAGAAGGAACAAATGGGGTTACAACTCTTAAACCAAGATAACTTGAGTCTTCAAACACCGTGAGGGCTTGGCAAACATCTATTGACTCTCCCAAACACCATCTAACTCATGTGTTTCATGAAATCACCTACTACTTGGCCTACAAGTTCTTATAAACCGAGAAGGGACAAATGGGCTCACAAATCTTAAACCAAGATAATTTGAGTCTTCAAACACCGTGAGGGCTTGGCAAACATCTATTGATTCTCCAAAACACCATCTAACTCATGTGTTTCATGAAATCACCTACTACTTGGCCAAGAAGTTCTTATAATCTAAGATCAATCGAGAAGGAACAAATGGGGTTACAACTCTTAAACCAAGATAACTTGAGTCTTCCAACTCTGTGAGGGCTTGGCAAACATCTATTGACTCTCCCAAACACCATCTAACTCATGTGTTTCATGAAAACACCTACTACTTGGCCTAGAAGTTCTTATAATCCAAGATCAAATGAGAAGGAACAAATGGGGTTACAACTCTTAAACCAAGAAAACTTGAGTCTTCAAACACCGTGAGGGCTTGGCAAACATCTATTGACTATCCCAAACTCCATCTAACTAATGTGTTTCATGAAAACACCTACTACTTGGCCAAGAAGTTCTTATAAACCAAGATCAAACGAGAAGGAACAAATGGGGTTACAACTCTTAAACCAAGAAAACTTGAGTCTTCAAACACCGTGAGGGCTTGGCAAACATCTATTGACTCTCCCAAACACCATCTAACTCATCTGTTTCATGAAAACACCTACTACTTGGCCTACAAGTTCTTATAAACCGAGAAGGGACAAATGGGCTCACAAATCTTAAACCAAGATAACTTGAGTCTTCAAACTCTGTGAGGGCTTGGCAAACATCTATTGACTCTCCCAAACACCATCTAACTCATGTGTTTCATGAAAACACCTACTACTTGGCCTACAAGTTCTTATAAACCGAGAAGGGACAAATGGGCTCACAAATCTTAAACCAAGAAAACTTGAGTCTTCAAACTCGTGAGGGCTTGGCAAACATCTATTGACTATCCCAAACTCCATCTAACTCATGTGTTTCATGAAAACACCTACTACTTGGCCTAGAAGTTCTTATAATCCCAGATCAACCGAGGAGGAACAAATGGGCTTACAACTCTTAAACCAAGAAAACTTGAGTCTTCAAACTCTGTGAGGGCTTGGCAAACATCTATTGACTATCCCAAACTCCATCTAACTCATGTGTTTCATGAAAACACCTACTACTTGGCCAAGAAGTTCTTATAAACCAAGATCAAACGAGAAGGAACAAATGGGGTTACAACTCTTAAACCAAGAAAACTTGAGTCTTCAAACACCGTGACGGCTTGGCAAACATCTATTGACTCTCCCAAACACCATCTAACTCATCTGTTTCATGAAAACACCTACTACTTGGCCTACAAGTTCTTATAAACCGAGAAGGGACAAATGGGCTCACAAATCTTAAACCAAGATAACTTGAGTCTTCAAACTCTGTGAGGGCTTGGCAAACATCTATTGACTCTCCCAAACACCATCTAACTCATGTGTTTCATGAAAACACCTACTACTTGGCCTAGAAGTTCTTATAAACCAAGATCAAACGAGAAGGAACAAATGGGGTTACAACTCTTAAACCAAGAAAACTTGAGTCTTCAAACACCGTGAGGGCTTGGCAAACATCTATTGACTCTCCCAAACACCATCTAACTCATCTGTTTCATGAAAACACCTACTGCTTGGCCTACAAGTTCTTATAAACCGAGAAGGGACAAATGGGCTCACAAATCTTAAACCAAGATAACTTGAGTCTTCAAACTCTGTGAGGGCTTGGCAAACATCTATTGACTCTCCCAAACACCATCTAACTCATGTGTTTCATGAAAACACCTACTACTTGGCCTACAAGTTCTTATAAACCGAGAAGGGACAAATGGGCTCACAAATCTTAAACCAAGAAAACTTGAGTCTTCAAACTCTGTGAGGGCTTGGCAAACATCTATTGACTATCCCAAACTCCATCTAACTCTTGTGTTTCATGAAAACACCTACTACTTGGCCTAGAAGTTCTTATAATCCCAGATCAACCGAGAAGGAACAAATGGGGTTACAACTCTTAAACCAAGAAAACTTGAGTCTTCAAACACCGTGAGGGCTTGGCAAACATCTATTGACTCTCCCAAACACCATCTAACTCATCTGTTTCATGAAAACACCTACTGCTTGGCCTACAAGTTCTTATAAACCGAGAAGGGACAAATGGGCTCACAAATCTTAAACCAAGATAACTTGAGTCTTCAAACTCTGTGAGGGCTTGGCAAACATCTATTGACTCTCCGAAACACCATCTAACTCATGTGTTTCATGAAAACACCTACTACTTGGCCTACAAGTTCTTATAAACCGAGAAGGGACAAATGGGCTCACAAATCTTAAACCAAGAAAACTTGAGTCTTCCAACTCTGTGAGGGCTTGGCAAACATCTATTGACTATCCCAAACTCCATCTAACTCATGTGTTTCATGAAAACACCTACTACTTGGCCTAGAAGTTCTTATAATCCCAGATCAACCGAGAAGGAACAAATGGGCTTACAACTCTTACACCAAGAAAACTTGAGTCTTCAAACTCTGTGAGGGCTTGGCAAACATCTATTGACTATCCCAAACTCCATCTAACTCATGTGTTTCGTGAAAACACCTACTACTTGGCCAAGAAGTTCTTATAAACCAAGATCAAACGAGAAGGAACAAATGGGGTTACAACTCTTAAACCAAGAAAACTTGAGTCTTCAAACACCGTGAGGGCTTGGCAAACATCTATTGACTCTCCCAAACACCATCTAACTCATCTGTTTCATGAAAACACCTACTTCTTGGCCTACAAGTTCTTATAAACCGAGAAGGGACAAATGGGCTCACAAATCTTAAACCAAGATAACTTGAGTCTTCAAACTCTGTGAGGGCTTGGCAAACATCTATTGACTCTCCCAAACACCATCTAACTCATGTGTTTCATGAAAACACCTACTACTTGGCCTAGAAGTTCTTATAAACCAAGATCAAACGAGAAGGAACAAATGGGGTTACAACTCTTAAACCAAGAAAACTTGAGTCTTCAAACACCGTGAGGGCTTGGCAAACATCTATTGACTCTCCCAAACACCATCTAACTCATCTGTTTCATGAAAACACCTACTGCTTGGCCTACAAGTTCTTATAAACCGAGAAGGGACAAATGGGCTCACAAATCTTAAACCAAGATAACTTGAGTCTTCAAACTCTGTGAGGGCTTGGCAAACATCTATTGACTCTCCCAAACACCATCTAACTCATGTGTTTCACGAAAACACCTACTACTTGGCCTACAAGTTCTTATAAACCGAGAAGGGACAAATGGGCTCACAAATCTTAAACCAAGAAAACTTGAGTCTTCAAACTCTGTGAGGGCTTGGCAAACATCTATTGACTATCCCAAACTCCATCTAACTCATGTGTTTCATGAAAACACCTACTACTTGGCCTAGAAGTTCTTATAATCCCAGATCAACCGAGAAGGAACAAATGGGGTTACAACTCTTAAACCAAGAAAACTTGAGTCTTCAAACACCGTGAGGGCTTGGCAAACATCTATTGACTCTCCCAAACACCATCTAACTCATCTGTTTCATGAAAACACCTACTGCTTGGCCTACAAGTTCTTATAAACCGAGAAGGGACAAATGGGCTCACAAATCTTAAACCAAGATAACTTGAGTCTTCAAACTCTGTGAGGGCTTGGCAAACATCTATTGACTCTCCCAAACACCATCTAACTCATGTGTTTCATGAAAACACCTACTACTTGGCCTACAAGTTCTTATAAACCGAGAAGGGACAAATGGGCTCACAAATCTTAAACCAAGAAAACTTGAGTCTTCAAACTCTGTGAGGGCTTGGCAAACATCTATTGACTATCCCAAACTCCATCTAACTCATGTGTTTCATGAAAACACCTACTACTTGGCCTAGAAGTTCTTATAATCCCAGATCAACCGAGAAGGAACAAATGGGCTTACAACTCTTAAACCAAGATAACTTGAGACTTCAAACTCTGGGAGGGCCTGGCAAACATCTATTGACTCTCCCAAACACCCTCTAACTCATGTGTTTCATGAAAACACCTTCTACTTGGCCTATAAGTTCTTATAATCCAAGATCAACCGAGAAGGAACTAATGGGGTTACAACTCTTAAACCAAGATAACTTGAGTCTTCAAACTCTGTGAGGGCTTGGCAAACATCTATTGACTCTCCCAAACACCATCTAACTCATGTGTTTCATGAAAACACCTACTACTTGGCCTAGAAGTTCTTATAAACCAAGATCAAACGAGAAGGAACAAATGGGGTTACAACTCTTAAACCAAGAAAACTTGAGTCTTCAAACACCGTGAGGGCTTGGCAAACATCTATTGACTCTCCCAAACACCATCTAACTCATCTGTTTCATGAAAACACCTACTGCTTGGCCTACAAGTTCTTATAAACCGAGAAGGGACAAATGGGCTCACAAATCTTAAACCAAGATAACTTGAGTCTTCAAACTCTGTGAGGGCTTCGCAAACATCTATTGACTCTCCCAAACACCATCTAACTCATGTGTTTCATGAAAACACCTACTACTTGGCCTACAAGTTCTTATAAACCGAGAAGGGACAAATGGGCTCACAAATCTTAAACCAAGAAAACTTGAGTCTTCAAACTCTGTGAGGGCTTGGCAAACATCTATTGACTATCCCAAACTCCATCTAACTCATGTGTTTCATGAAAACACCTACTACTTGGCCTAGAAGTTCTTATAATCCCAGATCAACCGAGAAGGAACAAATGGGCTTACAACTCTTAAACCAAGATAACTTGAGACTTCAAACTCTGGGAGGGCTTGGCAAACATCTATTGACTCTCCCAAACACCCTCTAACTCATGTGTTTCATGAAAACACCTTCTACTTGGCCTATAAGTTCTTATAATCCAAGATCAACCGAGAAGGAACTAATGGGGTTACAACTCTTAAACCAAGATAACTTGAGTCTTCAAACACCGTGAGGGCTTGGCAAACATCTATTAATTCTCCCAAACACCATCTAACTCATGTGTTTCATGAAATCACCTACAACTTGGCCAATAAGTTCTTATAATCTAAGCTTAATCGAGAAGGAACAAATGGGGTTACAACTCTTAAACCAAGATAACTTGAGTCTTCAAACACAGTGAGGGCTTGGCAAACATCTATTGACTCTCCCAAACACCATCTAACTCATGTGTTTCATGAAATCACCTACTACTTGGCCTACAAGTTCTTATAAACCGAGAAGGGACAAATGGGCTCACAAATCTTAAACCAAGATAACTTGAGTCTTCAAACACCGTGAGGGCTTGGCAAACATCTATTGATTCTCCAAAACACCATCTAACTCATGTGTTTCATGAAATCACCTACTACTTGGCCAAGAAGTTCTTATAATCTAAGATCAATCGAGAAGGAACAAATGGGGTTACAACTCTTAAACCAAGATAACTTGAGTCTTCAAACTCTGTGAGGACTTGGCAAACATCTATTGACTATCCCAAACTCCATCTAACTCATGTGTTTCATGAAAACACCTACTACTTGGCCAAGAAGTTCTTATAATCCAAGATCAAACGAGAAGGAACAAATGGGGTTACAACTCTTAAACCAAGAAAACATGAGTCTTCAAACACCGTGAGGGCTTGGCAAACATCTATTGACTCTCCCAAACACCATCTAACTCATCTGTTTCATGAAAACACCTACTACTTGGCCTACAAGTTCTTATAAACCGAGAAGGGACAAATGGGCTCACAAATCTTAAACCAAGAAAACTTGAGTCTTCAAACTCTGTGAGGGCTTGGCAAACATCTATTGACTATCCCAAACTCCATCTAACTCATGTGTTTCATGAAAACACCTACTACTTGGCCTAGAAGTTCTTATAATCCCAGATCAACCGAGAAGGAACAAATGGGCTTACAACTCTTAAACCTAGATAACTTGAGTCTTCAAACACCGTGAGGGCTTGGCAAACATCTATTGACTCTCCCAAACACCCTCTAACTCATGTGTTTCATGAAAACACCTTCTACTTGGCCTATAAGTTCTTATAATCCAAGATCAACCGAGAAGGAACTAATGGGCTCACAAATCTTAAACCAAGATAACTTGAGTCTTCAAACACCGTGAGGGCTTGGCAAACATCTATTGATTCTCCAAAAAACCATCTAACTCATGTGTTTCATGAAATCACCTACTACTTGGCCAAGAAGTTCTTATAATCTAAGATCAATCGAGAAGGAACAAATGGGGTTACAACTCTTAAACCAAGATAACTTGAGTCTTCAAACTCTGTGAGGGCTTGGCAAACATCTATTGACTATCCCAAACTCCATCTAACTCATGTGTTTCATGAAAACACCTACTACTTGGCCAAGAAGTTCTTATAATCCAAGATCAAACGAGAAGGAACAAATGGGGTTACAACTCTTAAACCAAGAAAACATGAGTCTTCAAACACCGTGAGGGCTTGGCAAACATCTATTGACTCTCCCAAACACCATCTAACTCATCTGTTTCATGAAAACTCCTACTACTTGGCCTACAAGTTCTTATAAACCGAGAAGGGACAAATGGGCTCACAAATCTTAAACCAAGAAAACTTGAGTCTTCAAACTCTGTGAGGGCTTGGCAAACATCTATTGACTATCCCAAACTCCATCTAACTCATGTGTTTCATGAAAACACCTACTACTTGGCCTAGAAGTTCTTATAATCCCAGATCAACCGAGAAGGAACAAATGGGCTTACAACTCTTAAACCAAGAAAACTTGAGTCTTCAAACTCTGTGAGGGCTTGGCAAACATCTATTGACTATCCCAAACTCCATCTAACTCATGTGTTTCATGAAAACACCTACTACTTGGCCAAGAAGTTCTTATAAACCAAGATCAAACGAGAAGGAACAAATGGGGTTACAACTCTTAAACCAAGAAAACTTGAGTCTTCAAACACCGTGACGGCTTGGCAAACATCTATTGACTCTCCCAAACACCATCTAACTCATCTGTTTCATGAAAACACCTACTACTTGGCCTACAAGTTCTTATAAACCGAGAAGGGACAAATGGGCTCACAAATCTTAAACCAAGATAACTTGAGTCTTCAAACTCTGTGAGGGCTTGGCAAACATCTATTGACTCTCCCAAACACCATCTAACTCATGTGTTTCATGAAAACACCTACTACTTGGCCTAGAAGTTCTTATAAACCAAGATCAAACGAGAAGGAACAAATGGGGTTACAACTCTTAAACCAAGAAAACTTGAGTCTTCGAACACCGTGAGGGCTTGGCAAACATCTATTGACTCTCCCAAACACCATCTAACTCATCTGTTTCATGAAAACACCTACTGCTTGGCCTACAAGTTCTTATAAACCGAGAAGGGACAAATGGGCTCACAAATCTTAAACCAAGATAACTTGAGTCTTCAAACACAGTGAGGGCTTGGCAAACATCTATTGACTCTCCCAAACACCATCTAACTCATGTGTTTCATGAAATCACCTACTACTTGGCCTACAAGTTCTTATAAACCGAGAAGGGACAAATGGGCTCACAAATCTTAAACCAAGATAACTTGAGTCTTCAAACACCGTGAGGGCTTGGCAAACATCTATTGATTCTCCAAAACACCATCTAACTCATGTGTTTCATGAAATCACCTACTACTTGGCCAAGAAGTTCTTATAATCTAAGATCAATCGAGAAGGAACAAATGGGGTTACAACTCTTAAACCAAGATAACTTGAGTCTTCAAACTCTGTGAGGACTTGGCAAACATCTATTGACTATCCCAAACTCCATCTAACTCATGTGTTTCATGAAAACACCTACTACTTGGCCAAGAAGTTCTTATAATCCAAGATCAAACGAGAAGGAACAAATGGGGTTACAACTCTTAAACCAAGAAAACATGAGTCTTCAAACACCGTGAGGGCTTGGCAAACATCTATTGACTCTCCCAAACACCATCTAACTCATCTGTTTCATGAAAACACCTACTACTTGGCCTACAAGTTCTTATAAACCGAGAAGGGACAAATGGGCTCACAAATCTTAAACCAAGAAAACTTGAGTCTTCAAACTCTGTGAGGGCTTGGCAAACATCTATTGACTATCCCAAACTCCATCTAACTCATGTGTTTCATGAAAACACCTACTACTTGGCCTAGAAGTTCTTATAATCCCAGATCAACCGAGAAGGAACAAATGGGCTTACAACTCTTAAACCTAGATAACTTGAGTCTTCAAACACCGTGAGGGCTTGGCAAACATCTATTGACTCTCCCAAACACCCTCTAACTCATGTGTTTCATGAAAACACCTTCTACTTGGCCTATAAGTTCTTATAATCCAAGATCAACCGAGAAGGAACTAATGGGCTCACAAATCTTAAACCAAGATAACTTGAGTCTTCAAACACCGTGAGGGCTTGGCAAACATCTATAGTTTCTCCAAAAGTCACTAAAAATCATGTGTTTCTGGAAATGACCTACTACTTGGCCAAGAAGTTCGGATAGTCGAAGATCAATCGAGAAGGAACAAATGGTGTTACAACTCTTAAACCAAGATAACTTGAGTCTTCAAACTCGTGTGAGGGCTTGGCAAACATCTATTGACTATCCCAAACTCCATCTAACTCATGTGTTTCATGAAAACACCTACTACTTGGCCAAGAAGTTCTTATAATCCAAGATCAAACGAGAAGGAACAAATGGGGTTACAACTCTTAAACCAAGAAAACATGAGTCTTCAAACACCGTGAGGGCTTGGCAAACATCTATTGACTCTCCCAAACACCATCTAACTCATCTGCTTCATGAAAACTCCTACTACTTGGCCTACAAGTTCTTATAAACCGAGAAGGGACAAATGGGCTCACAAATCTTAAACCAAGAAAACTTGAGTCTTCAAACTCTGTGAGGGCTTGGCAAACATCTATTGACTATCCCAAACTCCATCTAACTCATGTGTTTCATGAAAACACCTACTACTTGGCCTAGAAGTTCTTATAATCCCAGATCAACCGAGAAGGAACAAATGGGCTTACAACTCTTAAACCAAGAAAACTTGAGTCTTCAAACTCTGTGAGGGCTTGGCAAACATCTATTGACTATCCCAAACTCCATCTAACTCATGTGTTTCATGAAAACACCTACTACTTGGCCAAGAAGTTCTTATAAACCAAGATCAAACGAGAAGGAACAAATGGGGTTACAACTCTTAAACCAAGAAAACTTGAGTCTTCAAACACCGTGACGGCTTGGCAAACATCTATTGACTCTCCCAAACACCATCTAACTCATCTGTTTCATGAAAACACCTACTACTTGGCCTACAAGTTCTTATAAACCGAGAAGGGACAAATGGGCTCACAAATCTTAAACCAAGATAACTTGAGTCTTCAAACTCTGTGAGGGCTTGGCAAACATCTATTGACTCTCCCAAACACCATCTAACTCATGTGTTTCATGAAAACACCTACTACTTGGCCTAGAAGTTCTTATAAACCAAGATCAAACGAGAAGGAACAAATGGGGTTACAACTCTTAAACCAAGAAAACTTGAGTCTTCGAACACCGTGAGGGCTTGGCAAACATCTATTGACTCTCCCAAACACCATCTAACTCATCTGTTTCATGAAAACACCTACTGCTTGGCCTACAAGTTCTTATAAACCGAGAAGGGACAAATGGGCTCACAAATCTTAAACCAAGATAACTTGAGTCTTCAAACTCTGTGAGGGCTTCGCAAACATCTATTGACTCTCCCAAACACCATCTAACTCATGTGTTTCATGAAAACACCTACTACTTGGCCTACAAGTTCTTATAAACCGAGAAGGGACAAATGGGCTCACAAATCTTAAACCAAGAAAACTTGAGTCTTCAAACTCTGTGAGGGCTTGGCAAACATCTATTGACTATCCCAAACTCCATCTAACTCATGTGTTTCATGAAAACACCTACTACTTGGCCTAGAAGTTCTTATAATCCCAGATCAACCGAGAAGGAACAAATGGGCTTACAACTCTTAAACCAAGATAACTTGAGACTTCAAACTCTGGGAGGGCTTGGCAAACATCTATTGACTCTCCCAAACACCCTCTAACTCATGTGTTTCATGAAAACACCTTCTACTTGGCCTATAAGTTCTTATAATCCAAGATCAACCGAGAAGGAACTAATGGGGTTACAACTCTTAAACCAAGATAACTTGAGTCTTCAAACACCGTGAGGGCTTGGCAAACATCTATTAATTCTCCCAAACACCATCTAACTCATGTGTTTCATGAAATCACCTACAACTTGGCCAATAAGTTCTTATAATCTAAGCTTAATCGAGAAGGAACAAATGGGGTTACAACTCTTAAACCAAGATAACTTGAGTCTTCAAACACAGTGAGGGCTTGGCAAACATCTATTGACTCTCCCAAACACCATCTAACTCATGTGTTTCATGAAATCACCTACTACTTGGCCTACAAGTTCTTATAAACCGAGAAGGGACAAATGGGCTCACAAATCTTAAACCAAGATAACTTGAGTCTTCAAACACCGTGAGGGCTTGGCAAACATCTATTGATTCTCCAAAACACCATCTAACTCATGTGTTTCATGAAATCACCTACTACTTGGCCAAGAAGTTCTTATAATCTAAGATCAATCGAGAAGGAACAAATGGGGTTACAACTCTTAAACCAAGATAACTTGAGTCTTCAAACTCTGTGAGGACTTGGCAAACATCTATTGACTATCCCAAACTCCATCTAACTCATGTGTTTCATGAAAACACCTACTACTTGGCCAAGAAGTTCTTATAATCCAAGATCAAACGAGAAGGAACAAATGGGGTTACAACTCTTAAACCAAGAAAACATGAGTCTTCAAACACCGTGAGGGCTTGGCAAACATCTATTGACTCTCCCAAACACCATCTAACTCATCTGTTTCATGAAAACACCTACTACTTGGCCTACAAGTTCTTATAAACCGAGAAGGGACAAATGGGCTCACAAATCTTAAACCAAGAAAACTTGAGTCTTCAAACTCTGTGAGGGCTTGGCAAACATCTATTGACTATCCCAAACTCCATCTAACTCATGTGTTTCATGAAAACACCTACTACTTGGCCTAGAAGTTCTTATAATCCCAGATCAACCGAGAAGGAACAAATGGGCTTACAACTCTTAAACCAAGATAACTTGAGTCTTCAAACACCGTGAGGGCTTGGCAAACATCTATTGACTCTCCCAAACACCCTCTAACTCATGTGTTTCATGAAAACACCTTCTACTTGGCCTATAAGTTCTTATAATCCAAGATCAACCGAGAAGGAACTAATGGGCTCACAAATCTTAAACCAAGATAACTTGAGTCTTCAAACACCGTGAGGGCTTGGCAAACATCTATTGATTCTCCAAAAAACCATCTAACTCATGTGTTTCATGAAATCACCTACTACTTGGCCAAGAAGTTCTTATAATCTAAGATCAATCGAGAAGGAACAAATGGGGTTACAACTCTTAAACCAAGATAACTTGAGTCTTCAAACTCTGTGAGGGCTTGGCAAACATCTATTGACTATCCCAAACTCCATCTAACTCATGTGTTTCATGAAAACACCTACTACTTGGCCAAGAAGTTCTTATAATCCAAGATCAAACGAGAAGGAACAAATGGGGTTACAACTCTTAAAACAAGAAAACATGAGTCTTCAAACACCGTGAGGGCTTGGCAAACATCTATTGACTCTCCCAAACACCATCTAACTCATCTGTTTCATGAAAACTCCTACTACTTGGCCTACAAGTTCTTATAAACCGAGAAGGGACAAATGGGCTCACAAATCTTAAACCAAGAAAACTTGAGTCTTCAAACTCTGTGAGGGCTTGGCAAACATCTATTGACTATCCCAAACTCCATCTAACTCATGTGTTTCATGAAAACACCTACTACTTGGCCTAGAAGTTCTTATAATCCCAGATCAACCGAGAAGGAACAAATGGGCTTACAACTCTTAAACCAAGAAAACTTGAGTCTTCAAACTCTGTGAGGGCTTGGCAAACATCTATTGACTATCCCAAACTCCATCTAACTCATGTGTTTCATGAAAACACCTACTACTTGGCCAAGAAGTTCTTATAAACCAAGATCAAACGAGAAGGAACAAATGGGGTTACAACTCTTAAACCAAGAAAACTTGAGTCTTCAAACACCGTGAGGGCTTGGCAAACATCTATTGACTCTCCCAAATACCATCTAACTCATCTGTTTCATGAAAACACCTACTACTTGGCCTACAAGTTCTTATAAACCGAGAAGGGACAAATGGGCTCACAAATCTTAAACCAAGATAACTTGAGTCTTCAAACACCGTGAGGGCTTGGCAAACATCTATTGAGTCTCCCAAACACCATCTAACTCATGTGCTTCATGAAAACACCTACTACTTGGCCTAGAAGTTCTTATAAACCATGATCAAACGAGAAGGAACAAATGGGGTTACAACTCTTAAACCAAGAAAACTTGAGTCTTCAAACACCGTGAGGGCTTGGCAAACATCTATTGACTCTCCCAAACACCATCTAACTCATCTGTTTCATGAAAACACCTACTGCTTGGCCTACAAGTTCTTATAAACCGAGAAGGGACGAATGGGCTCACAAATCTTAAACCAAGATAACTTGAGTCTTCAAACTCTGTGAGGGCTTGGCAAACATCTATTGACTCTCCCAAACACCATCTAACTCATGTGTTTCATGAAAACACCTACTACTTGGCCTACAAGTTCTTATAAACCGAGAAGGGACAAATGGGCTCACAAATCTTAAACCAAGAAAACTTGAGTCTTCAAACTCAGTGAGGGCTTGGCAAACATCTATTGACTATCCCAAACTCCATCTAACTCATGTGTTTCATGAAAACACCTACTACTTGGCCTAGAAGTTCTTATAATCCCAGATCAACCGAGAAGGAACAAATGGGCTTACAACTCTTAAACCAAGAAAACTTGAGTCTTCAAACACCGTGAGGGCTTGGCAAACATCTATTGACTCTCCCAAACACCATCTAACTCATCTGTTTCATGAAAACACCTACTACTTGGCCTACAAGTTCTTATAAACCGAGAAGGGACAAATGGGCTCACAAATCTTAAACCAAGAAAACTTGAGTCTTCAAACTCTGTGAGGGCTTGGCAAACATCTATTGACTATCCCAAACTCCATCTAACTCATGTGTTTCATGAAAACACCTACTACTTGGCCTAGAAGTTCTTATAATCCCAGATCAACCGAGAAGGAACAAATGGGCTTACAACTCTTAAACCAAGATAACTTGAGACTTCAAACTCTGGGAGGGCCTGGCAAACATCTATTGACTCTCCCAAACACCCTCTAACTCATGTGTTTCATGAAAACACCTTCTACTTGGCCTATAAGTTCTTATAATCCAAGATCAACCGAGAAGGAACTAATGGGGTTACAACTCTTAAACCAAGATAACTTGAGTCTTCAAACACCGTGAGGGCTTGGCAAACATCTATTAATTCTCCCAAACACCATCTAACTCATGTGTTTCATGAAATCACCTACTACTTGGCCAATAAGTTCTTATAATCTAAGCTTAATCGAAAAGGAACAAATGGGGTTACAACTCTTAAACCAAGATAACTTGAGTCTTCAAACACCGTGAGGGCTTGGCAAACATCTATTGACTCTCCCAAACACCATCTAACTCATGTGTTTCATGAAATCACCTACTACTTGGCCTACAAGTTCTTATAAACCGAGAAGGGACAAATGGGCTCACAAATCTTAAACCAAGAAAACTTGAGTCTTCAAACTCTGTGAGGGCTTGGCAAACATCTATTGACTATCCCAAACTCCATCTAACTCATGTGTTTCATGAAAACACCTACTACTTGGCCTAGAAGTTCTTATAATCCCAGATCAACCGAGAAGGAACAAATGGGCTTACAACTCTTAAACCAAGAAAACTTGAGTCTTCAAACTCTGTGAGGGCTTGGCAAACATCTATTGACTATCCCAAACTCCATCTAACTCATGTGTTTCGTGAAAACACCTACTACTTGGCCAAGAAGTTCTTATAAACCAAGATCAAACGAGAAGGAACAAATGGGGTTACAACTCTTAAACCAAGAAAACTTGAGTCTTCAAACACCGTGAGGGCTTGGCAAACATCTATTGACTCTCCCAAACACCATCTAACTCATCTGTTTCATGAAAACACCTACTACTTGGCCTACAAGTTCTTATAAACCGAGAAGGGACAAATGGGCTCACAAATCTTAAACCAAGATAACTTGAGTCTTCAAACTCTGTGAGGGCTTGGCAAACATCTATTGACTCTCCCAAACACCATCTAACTCATGTGTTTCATGAAAACACCTACTACTTGGCCTAGAAGTTCTTATAAACCAAGATCAAACGAGAAGGAACAAATGGGGTTACAACTCTTAAACCAAGAAAACTTGAGTCTTCAAACACCGTGAGGGCTTGGCAAACATCTATTGACTCTCCCAAACACCATCTAACTCATCTGTTTCATGAAAACACCTACTGCTTGGCCTACAAGTTCTTATAAACCGAGAAGGGACAAATGGGCTCACAAATCTTAAACCAAGATAACTTGAGTCTTCAAACTCTGTGAGGGCTTGGCAAACATCTATTGACTCTCCCAAACACCATCTAACTCATGTGTTTCATGAAAACACCTACTACTTGGCCTACAAGTTCTTATAAACCGAGAAGGGACAAATGGGCTCACAAATCTTAAACCAAGAAAACTTGAGTCTTCAAACTCTGTGAGGGCTTGGCAAACATCTATTGACTATCCCAAACTCCATCTAACTCTTGTGTTTCATGAAAACACCTACTACTTGGCCTAGAAGTTCTTATAATCCCAGATCAACCGAGAAGGAACAAATGGGCTTACAACTCTTAAACCAAGAAAACTTGAGTCTTCAAACACCGTGACGGCTTGGCAAACATCTATTGACTCTCCCAAACACCATCTAACTCATCTGTTTCATGAAAACACCTACTACTTGGCCTACAAGTTCTTATAAACCGAGAAGGGACAAATGGGCTCACAAATCTTAAACCAAGATAACTTGAGTCTTCAAACTCTGTGAGGGCTTGGCAAACATCTATTGACTCTCCCAAACACCATCTAACTCATGTGTTTCATGAAAACACCTACTACTTGGCCTACAAGTTCTTATAAACCGAGAAGGGACAAATGGGCTCACAAATCTTAAACCAAGAAAACTTGAGTCTTCAAACTCTGTGAGGGCTTGGCAAACATCTATTGACTATCCCAAACTCCATCTAACTCATGTGTTTCATGAAAACACCTACTACTTGGCCTAGAAGTTCTTATAATCCCAGATCAACCGAGAAGGAACAAATGGGCTTACAACTCTTAAACCAAGAAAACTTGAGTCTTCAAACACCGTGAGGGCTTGGCAAACATCTATTGACTCTCCCAAACACCATCTAACTCATCTGTTTCATGAAAACACCTACTCCTTGGCCTACAAGTTCTTATAAACCGAGAAGGGACAAATGGGCTCACAAATCTTAAACCAAGATAACTTGAGTCTTCAAACTCTGTGAGGGCTTGGCAAACATCTATTGACTCTCCCAAACACCATCTAACTCATGTGTTTCATGAAAACACCTACTACTTGGCCTACAAGTTCTTATAAACCGAGAAGGGACAAATGGGCTCACAAATCTTAAACCAAGAAAACTTGAGTCTTCAAACTCTGTGAGGGCTTGGCAAACATCTATTGACTATCCCAAACTCCATCTAACTCATGTGTTTCATGAAAACCCCTACTACTTGGCCTAGAAGTTCTTATAATCCCAGATCAACCGAGAAGGAACAAATGGGCTTACAACTCTTAAACCAAGATAACTTGAGACTTCAAACTCTGGGAGGGCCTGGCAAACATCTATTGACTCTCCCAAACACCCTCTAACTCATGTGTTTCATGAAAACACCTTCTACTTGGCCTATAAGTTCTTATAATCCAAGATCAACCGAGAAGGAACTAATGGGGTTACAACTCTTAAACCAAGATAACTTGAGTCTTCAAACACCGTGAGGGCTTGGCAAACATCTATTAATTCTCCCAAACACCATCTAACTCATGTGTTTCATGAAATCACCTACTACTTGGCCAATAAGTTCTTATAATCTAAGCTTAATCGAGAAGGAACAAATGGGGTTACAACTCTTAAACCAAGATAACTTGAGTCTTCAAACACCGTGAGGGCTTGCCAAACATCTATTGACTCTCCCAAACACCATCTAACTCATGTGTTTCATGAAATCACCTACTACTTGGCCTACAAGTTCTTATAAACCGAGAAGGGACAAATGGGCTCACAAATCTTAAACCAAGATAACTTGAGTCTTCAAACACCGTGAGGGCTTGGCAAACATCTATTGATTCCCCAAAACACCATCTAACTCATGTGTTTCATGAAATCACCTACTACTTGGACAAGAAGTTCTTATAATCCAAGATTAACCGAGATGGAACAAATGGGGTTACAACTCTTAAATCAAGATAACTTGAGTCTTCAAACTCTGTGAGGGCTTGGCAAACATCTATTGACTATCCCAAACTCCATCTAACTCATTTGTTTCATGAAAACACCTACTACTTGGCCTACAAGTTCTTATAAACAGAGAAGGGACAAATGAGCTCACAAATCTTAAACCAAGATAACTTGAGTCTTCAAACTCTGTGAGGGCTTGACAAACATCTATTGACTATCCCAAACTCCATCTAACTCATGTGTTTCATGAAAACACCTACTACTTGGCCAAGAAGTTCTTATAATCCAAGATCAACCGAGAAGGAACAAATTGGGTTACAACTCTTAGACCAAGAAAACTTGAGTCTTCAAACACCGTGAGGGCTTGGCAAACATCTATTGACTCTCCCAAACACCATCTAACTCATCTGTTTCATGAAAACACCTACTACTTGGCCTACAAGTTCTTATAAACCGAGAAGGGACAAATGGGCTCACAAATCTTAAACCAAGAAAACTTGAGTCTTCAAACTCTGTGAGGGCTTGGCAAACATCTATTGACTCTCCCAAACACCATCTAACTCATGTGTTTCATGAAAACACCTACTACTTGGCCTAGAAGTTCTTATAATCTAAGATCAATCGAGAAGGAACAAATGGGGTTACAACTCTTAAACCAAGATAACTTGAGACTTCAAACTCTGGGAGGGCTTGGCAAAGATCTATTGACTCTCCCAAACACCCTTTAACTCATGTGTTTCATGAAAACACCTACTACTTGGCCAAGAAGTTCTTATAATCCAAGATCAAACGAGAAGGAACAAATGGGGTTACAACTCTTAAACCAAGAAAACATGAGTCTTCAAACACCGTGAGGGCTTGGCAAACATCTATTGACTCTCCCAAACACCATCTAACTCATCTGTTTCATGAAAACACCTACTACTTGGCCTACAAGTTCTTATAAACCGAGAAGGGACAAATGGGCTCACAAATCTTAAACCAAGAAAACTTGAGTCTTCAAACTCTGTGAGGGCTTGGCAAACATCTATTGACTATCCCAAACTCCATCTAACTCATGTGTTTCATGAAAACACCTACTACTTGGCCTAGAAGTTCTTATAATCCCAGATCAACCGAGAAGGAACAAATGGGCTTACAACTCTTAAACCAAGATAACTTGAGTCTTCAAACACCGTGAGGGCTTGGCAAACATCTATTGACTCTCCCAAACACCCTCTAACTCATGTGTTTCATGAAAACACCTACTACTTGGCCTAGAAGTTCTTATAAACCGAGATCAAACGAGAAGGAACAAATGGGGTTACAACTCTTAAACCAAGAAAACTTGAGTCTTCAAACACCGTGAGGGCTTGGCAAACATCTATTGACTCTCCCAAACACCATCTAACTCATCTGTTTCATGAAAATACCTACTGCTTGGCCTACAAGTTCTTATAAACCGAGAAGGGACAAATGGGCTCACAAATCTTAAACCAAGATAACTTGAGTCTTCAAACTCTGTGAGGGCTTGGCAAACATCTATTGACTCTCCCAAACACCATCTAACTCATGTGTTTCATGAAAACACCTACTACTTGGCCTACAAGTTCTTATAAACCGAGAAGGGACAAATGGGCTCACAAATCTTAAACCAAGAAAACTTGAGTCTTCAAACTCTGTGAGGGCTTGGCAAACATCTATTGACTCTCCAAAACACCATCTAACTCATGTGTTTCATGAAATCACCTACTACTTGGCCAAGAAGTTCTTATAATCTAAGATCAATCGAGAAGGAACAAATGGGGTTACAACTCTTAAACCAAGATAACTTGAGTCTTCAAACTCTGTGAGGGCTTGGCAAACATCTATTGACTATCCCAAACTCCATCTAACTCATGTGTTTCATGAAAACACCTACTACTTGGCCTAGAAGTTCTTATAATCCCAGATCAACCGAGAAGGAACAAATGGGCTTACAACTCTTAAACCAAGATAACTTGAGACTTCAAACTCTGGGAGGGCTTGGGAAACATCTATTGACTCTCCCAAACACCCTCTAACTCATGTGTTTCATGAAAACACCTTCTACTTGGCCTATAAGTTCTTATAATCCAAGATCAACCGAGAAGGAACTAATGGGGTTACAACTCTTAAACCAAGATAACTTGAGTCTTCAAACACCGTGAGGGCTTGGCAAACATCTATTGATTCTCCCAAACACCATCTAACTCATGTGTTTCATGAAATCACCTACTACTTGGCCAATAACTTCTTATAATCTAAGCTCAATCGAGAAGGAACAAATGGGGTTACAACTCTTAAACCAAGATAACTTGAGTCTTCAAACACCGTGAGGGCTTGGCAAACATCTATTGACTCTCCCAAACACCATCTAACTCATGTGTTTCATGAAATCACCTACTACTTGGCCTACAAGTTCTTATAAACCGAGAAGGGACAAATGGGCTCACAAATCTTAAACCAAGATAACTTGAGTCTTCAAACACCGTGAGGGCTTGGCAAACATCTATTGATTCTCCAAAACACCATCTAACTCATGTGTTTCATGAAATCACCTACTACTTGGCCAAGAAGTTCTTATAATCTAAGATCAATCGAGAAGGAACAAATGGGGTTACAACTCTTAAACCAAGATAACTTGAGTCTTCAAACTCTGTGAGGGCTTGGCAAACATCTATTGACTATCCCAAACTCCATCTAACTCATGTGTTTCATGAAAACACCTTCTACTTGGCCTATAAGTTCTTATAATCCAAGATCAACCGAGAAGGAACAAATGGGGTTACAACTCTTAAACCAAGATAACTTGAGTCTTCAAACTCTGTGAGGGCTTGGCAAACATCTATTGACTATCCCAAACTCCATCTAACTCATGTGTTTCATGAAAACACCTACTACTTGGCCAAGAAGTTCTTATAATCCAAGATCAAACGAGAAGGAACAAATGGGGTTACAACTCTTAAACCAAGAAAACTTGAGTCTTCAAACACCGTGAGGGCTTGGCAAACATCTATTGACTCTCCCAAACACCATCTAACTCATGTGTTTCATGAAAACACCTACTACTTGGCCTACAAGTTCTTATAAACCGAGAAGGGACAAATGGGCTCACAAATCTTAAACCAAGATAACTTGAGTCTTCAAACTCTGTGAGGGCTTGGCAAACATCTATTGACTCTCCCAAACACCATCTAACTCATGTGTTTCATGAAAACACCTACTACTTGGCCTAGAAGTTCTTATATTCCAAGATCAACCGAGAAGGAACAAATGGGGTTACAACTCTTAAACCAAGATAACTTGAGTCTTCAAACACCGTGAGGGCTTGGCAAACATCTATTGACTCTCCCAAACACCCTCTAACTCATGTGTTTCATGAAAACACCTACTACGTGGCCTAGAAGTTCTTATAAACCGAGAAGGGACAAATGGGCTCACAAATCTTAAACCAAGATAACTTGAGTCTTCAAACTCTGTGAGGGCTTGGCAAACATCTATTGACTATCCCAAACTCCATCTAACTCATGTGTTTCATGAAAACACCTACTACTTGGCCTAGAAGTTCTTATAAACCGAGATGGGACAAATGGGCTCACAAATCTTAAACCAAGAAAACTTGAGTCTTCAAACTCTGTGAGGGCTTGGCAAACATCTATTGACTCTCCCAAACACCATCTATCTCATGTGTTTCATGAAAACACCTACTACTTGGCCTAGAAGTTCTTATATTCCAAGATCAACCGAGAAGGAACAAATGGGGTTACAACTCTTAAACCAAGATAACTTGAGTCTTCAAACACCGTGAGGGCTTGGCAAACATCTATTGACTCTCCCAAACACCATCTAACTCATGTGTTTCATGAAAACACCTACTACTTGGCCTACAAGTTCTTATAAACCGAGAAGGGACAAATGGGCTCACAAATCTTAAACCAAGAAAACTTGAGTCTTCAAACTCTGTGAGGGCTTGGCAAACATCTATTGACTCTCCCAAACACCATCTAACTCATGTGTTTCATGAAAACACCTACTACTTGGCCTAGAAGTTCTTATAATCCAAGATCAACCGAGAATGAACAAATGTGCTTACAACTCTTAAACCAACATAACTTGATACTTCAAACTCTGGGAGGGCTTGGCAAAGATCTATTGACTCTCCCAAACACCCTCTAACTCATGTGTTTCATGAAAACACCTTCTACTTGGCCTATAAGTTCTTATAATCCAAGATCAACCGAGAAGGAACAAATGGGGTCACTACAAAAAAACATGATTATTATGGCGATTTTATTATGGCGGTTTTTCAAAACCGCCATATTATGCCTTATATAACTGCGGTTTTGAAACTGCCATTTTTTGCAATGATAAACAACGAAATTATAAATAAAATGGCGGTTTTCAACCGCCGAAATATACCATTCCCACTTAAAATTTTGAAACCCCTAATTTCATATACCACTCTTTAGCCTCTCTTCCTCTCTTAGAACTCGTGGTGCACAGATCTTCTCATGGTACTTTTCGAACACTCCTCTCTTCGAACTCGTGGTGCAGAGATCTTCTCTCAAGCAAGGATCTCTATGGTGCTATTCTCAGAGTCCAAGCAAGAATCGTGAAATTTTTGGATTTAATTTGTTCTGCCATGTCCCAAGCGCCACCTCGCTCTCGAGGCAGACCTTGAATACAAGCACTATCTCGATCTACCTTCCTTATCTTCTGACCAACAAGAACAAGGTAACACGATAATGATTAATGCCTCTCTTTTTTTGTTTTTCTATTTGGTTTATTTATGTTCCAATTTTTGTTATTGTTTGTTTTCCCCCCTAGGTTTCAGTTTTAATTAGAATTGCTAAGTCTTAGTGCTTGTTTCGATTAGCTTATTCTGTGTAGTTTTTAGCTGAAAAGGTGTTTTTGCTTTAAAAAAAATTAAGCAAAACCAAACATGTGCTAATTAGTTAGTTCGAGCGATTTGGGATTCTGGGTTCATGTTTTGATGAAGATATGGGACTTTGCTCTGTGATTTTGTATGTAGTTGATGAATGCGTAATTGTCAGAGAAAATGAAACCAAATGTTTTAAATTTATCTTATATAATATGTCAAAAGACTTGAGAGCTTCTTATTCCTGTCGTTGAATCCTCCAACGACGGCACCACCTCCAAGTCGTCGTCTTCCTCCTCGTCCGCGCACCATGCTGGTTGTGAGGTGATCTCTTATTCCTCTACTTTTGGGTTTTTGTTGTTCACGTGTGCTACTCCCCATTACTTGCGCTTGTTATTTCCAATATAAATTGAAGATTGGAATCATTTTTCATTCGCCTGCGGTCCAATTTGATTATTTTGGATTTTGGGCATGCTTGCTACGTTTCGGTTGAATATGTTGATTTGGGGAATTTTTCTGGAGTTTCTTTGACTTGGATTGGGACTGTTTTTAAGGGACAATATGAAGCTATATAATGGGAGACAATCATTTCTTTTCATTTCACTGGATGAACTTGTTGTCAACTTTAAATTAAAGGGAGAAAAACTAGTTATGACCTGTGTTTGAAAGATTATACCAATTTGAATAATTGAATTGGATCATTGTGCTTTATAATTTGAAAAACTACTCCTCTTGAAAGCCACTCATTGTGCTTTATAATTTGTACCGTTGAGCATTGGATCATTTTACACTTTGTTTGGCGAGGCTTTGAGATATTAAAGATGATAATTGAATTATTTTTGTGTTGTACTTCAATTTTGAAAGGGGTGCAGTGCTGTGGTAGGATTGTTCTTGGGAGAGAAATTGTCTTGGAAGCCAAGCGTGATGTCATTGCGCCAGAGAATGACAACTACAGAGACAATTTTAGTTGCTTTATATTCATTTTAAAATAGAGTTTTATTGTTGCTGGATTCTGCTAGAAAATGACCTCTAGAAGATTAAACAATACTTGTAGTCCAACCAACACATTATCAATTTAAGAGTGCACCAGAAACTAGAAGATTAAAACTCTACACCTAAAGCTGTCCAAACCTGTCTCAAGGCCCTATTATGTCTAGGTTAGTCTAATCTGCAAAATATCCTAGAATCAATGCACTACCAATCTTAACATCATTAAATAACCATAATCATTGTGAACTACTTATACCCTAGGTAGCAGAGACAACAACAACAGAAGTAATAGTTTTATGACAACAAGTCAGCAACTACTAAATAGTAAATACATATCTGCTTCCTGTTCATGCATTCTTCGTCCACTCAACAATTACATGATGATTTGCCAATAAAAAGCTAGGTCACCAATTTGAGACAGCATAACAAACTCATCAATACTTCCAATTCTATCATAATTGCCTAAAATCAGCTACATTGACATTGATCTCTATCATCAATACATGTGCAATGCTTTTGATTTGGAAAGTGTCATTTGGCAGTTCAAAGTTCAAACCTTTATCATGGGAATGGGAAGCCAAATCTGGCAAAGTACCAAGTTAGGCGCTACCTACAAAAATCTGCAAGTGACGTTGAACAGACTTGGACTAAAAGCCTGTCTTTAACATGTGGGATGGCCAATAACCAAATAGTATGGGGGAAACTGTTTTCTTTTTCTTTTCTTTTTTTGTTCACTCATTTTTTGGTTCTGGTTTGGTATTCTCGTTGTTGCTTTCTTGGAATTGGCTGCTGTCATTTAAGGACTTTAATATTATTGTGCTCTGTGTATTCTCTGTCAAGAGGTCCAAAGTCCAAGTTGATATCAGCTTCTCTTTTTGGTCTCCTCACATCAACTCTACTTACTACTTAGTTGTTAGATGATGCAGTTACGTGGTCCTTCCTTCTGATAAAGTTGACTAGATTACAAGGTTGATATGGATTATTAGGATACTCATCGTTACTTGCAAGTGTATATGTGCTTGATGAATGTTATACTGAGATTTAATTTGTTTGGAATGAGAAGTATAAACATATTAAATTGGAAGTCTAATTTTCAATCCAATAACTTAAAAAAACTGAGTTATAAATTGGAATGCTTTAAGGTTCATAAAGTTATTTGTTGTATATAAGATGATAATTTGATATTAGATGGGTTTAGATACATAATCAATATGTGGAGACTCTTTGCAAAAATGGTTTTGATAGCACATAAAATTTTTCTAATCTATTATTTCCTTTTGCCAAACATTTTTCTTTGTTAATTTTCCTATGCTTGCTTTTCTACTTAATTTTTACTTCTGATAAGCTTCTATTTTGGTTAAATGATCAAGCAAATTTCTATTCTATAAGTACCTCTTGATTCATGCCTTATATTGAATAAGTGATAGATATTGCTTTATCTTCTTGATAAGTTTGTCAATTGATAACTATATAGTTAGATAATTAAAACAAATCTCATAATTTTTAATAAAATGAGTTAACATTATTATTAAAACTTAAATGAATAAATAATTTTTATCATTTTTACTTATCCAATAATTATTATTAAATTTGATAAATTCTTAAATACTTTTAAAATAATACTCTCAATAATATTTAATTGTCATATTTAATTTAAATTTTATTTCATAATATTTTAAATTTAATCCATATATATATATATATATGATACCACGTACTGTATTTAGTAAAATAATATAATGTTGATACATATACATTTCTCCTCAAATTTTGACTAAGTTTTGATTAATTATATCATATTTTTCAAAAGGTATAACATTACTTAATTAATTGTTGAAAAAAGTGCTAGTAAGTAGATAAGAATTCATCCTCATCCTTATCCTTTGTCTCCATCCGTAGACAATAAGTAGGTGCCAAACTCTATAGTCCACCCCTTCCCTAGTCCTTCTAAAAATTCGTGCTACCTTTTTTCAACCCCAGAAATGAAAATAATCCCACTTGCTTTTTACCCTGCAATTGCAACCCTCCACAACCAGCCTTTTCTCTCTTTCTCCTGAACATTTACACACTTTATTCATTCATTAAAGTAAATCCTTATTATTATATTATCACATTAAGTCGTATTATTATATCCAAATGTCAGAAGAAGTCATCAATGTAACCACCCATAAAATTATAAAATAACTATACATTCTAAATATACATCAAGGAAACTAGTCAAAAATTAATGAGTAACTTCTCTAAGATCTAAGCCCAACGAACAATCATATATTAATTTTTTGTAACCTACTTAAAATTTTAATTTCTAACTAAGGTAAATAAATCCTATTAAAGAAGTTATTCGTAAAAACTAACTAAATGTAAACTGTAAAGGACTTTAAGTTTAGTCATATCTAATACTAAGAATTCATCTACCTCAAATAGTTGAATGCACCATTGTATTAATTTCATGTTGCAATTTCATGTTCTTCTTTCTAGTCATGCCGATTGATAAATGTTGGATTAACAAGCCACGGAACACACCTGAATATGCGGATGGGTTAAGCAAATTTCTAGATTTTGCATTTCAGCATCGGTCTATTGAGGGGCGTACAATAAAGTGCCCATGTCCAAAGTGTGGTTTTAAAAAGTGGCAAACAAGAGATGTAGTTCAAGAGCACTTGATTTGTAGGCCTTTCCCTGAAAATTACAAAGTTTGGTATTGGCATGGTGAAGAATCAAATGTAATTGAGTCAGAGACTTTCGAAAGCACACATGTTATACAAGATACTTTGCAGCCCCAAAATGTAATGGAAACCATGATCAACGATGCATTTGGGTTGACTAGGAACAATGTCAATGAACCTTGTGCTTCCTATGAGCCTCTAAATAGAGAAGAAACTTTAAATGAAGGGCATAATGAGGCACATAGTGAAGATTATGTAGAGTTTTATGAGTTGCTCAAAGATGGTGATCAAGAATTGTATGAAGGGTGTACAAAATATTCAAAATTGTCTTTTCTAGTAAAATTGTATCATATAAAGTGCTTGTGTAGAATGAGTGACAAAGCAATGACTATGATACTAGAATTGTTAAAAGATGCCTTTGAAGATGCCCAAATTCCTGTTTCATTCTACGAGGCCAAAAAAACCATCAATAAACTTGGGTTGAATTATACCAAGATACATGCATGCCCAAATGATTGTATGTTATATTGGGGTGAAGGTTATGAACACTTGCAAGCATGCAAAAGGTGTGGTACATCAAGGTGGAAGAATAATAAGAAAAAGCAACCTGCAAAGATTTTGCGTTACTTTCCACTAAAGCCGAGGTTGCAAAGATTGTTTATGTGTTCTAAGACTGCTGAGTCTATGAGATGGCATGTGTTGGAGGGTAACCAAGATGGATTGATGAGGCATCCTAGAGATTCTGAGGCATGGAAAACATTCAACTTGACTCACCCTGAATTTGCTGCAGATCCTCGAAATGTACGGCTTGGCCTAGCTAGTGACGGTTTCAATCCTTTTGGAGCCATGAGCACAAATTATAGCATTTGGCCAGTCGTTCTAATCCCATACAATCGCCCTCCTTGGGAGTGCATGAAACAAACCTCATTCATCCTCTCAATGATTATTCCTGGAAAACAAATGCCAGGGAATAACATAGACGTGTACTTACAACCTCTTATCCAAGAGTTGAGGGAGTTGTGGCATAATGGAGTGCAAACATTAGATTCTTCAAAGAATGAAATGTTCAGAATGCGAGCGGCTCTAATGTGGACAATTAGTGATTTTCCTGGACTTGGTACCTTATCTGGGTGGAACACACACACTAGTCTTGCTTGTCCTACATGTAATTTTGATACTAACTCTTGCAGACTAAAGCATGGTAGAAAATGGTGTTTTATAGGCCATCGTCGTTTTCTTGAAAAGGGTCATAGACTTAGATTGAATCGGGTTCATTTTAATGGGAGAGCTGAGCAAAGGGATCCACCAATAACGTTGTCGGGATCAGACATTTTGAAACAACTTGAGGGCATTAATGTTACCTTTGGAAAAATACTATAGTCAAATGATAAAGGTAAAAGAACTAGAGGAAAAGCCATTGTTGAAGATGGATCGAGACAATGGAGGAAGAAAAGCATATTTTTTGATCTTCCTTATTGGGAGTCTAACTTGTTGCGACACAATCTAGATGTTATGCACATTGAAAAAAATGTATGTGACAATGTGATATACACTTTGCTCAATGAGACTGGGAAATCAAAAGACAATCTTAATGCTCGAAAGGATCTTAGAGAAATGGGTATAAGGAAGGATCTTTGGCCAGATGACAATGGAAGATATCGCCCATCTTTGTTTACAATGTCAAATGCAAAGAAAGATGTATTTCTACGGACTTTGAAGAATGTCATAGTGCCAGATGGGTACTCAAGTAACATTGACAGGTGTGTTGATTTGAAGCAAAGAAAGATTTTTGGAATGAAGAGTCATGATTGCCACATTCTTATGGAGCAATTGTTACCACTTGCCATACGTAATGTTTTACCAGACAAAGTTAGTGCAGTGTTAATAGAGTTGTGTTCATTCTTTCGACAATTATGTGGCAAAAGCTTAAGTCTCTTAGACCTTGACAGGCTCCAGCCTCGAATTGTGCACACTCTTTGTCACTTAGAAATGTTGTTCCCTCCATCATTCTTTACAATCATGGTTCATTTAACTTGTCATCTAGTTGGTGAAGCAAAACTTGGAGGCCCAGTACATTATCGGTGGATGTATCCTATTGAGAGGTAAATATATTATTATTTTATCAGATGTTATTATTTAAGGCAAAATTGTTAGATATATTAGATATATCCCTTGACTAATTATGAATTTCACTTAGGTATTTGGGACACTTAAAGTCATATGTGCGAAATAGAGCACAACCAGAAGGTTCTATAGCTGAAGGCTACCTAGCTGAAGAGGTTCTTACCTTTTGTTCTCAATATATAGAAAGGATTGAGACTCGAATTAATAGACCTTCACGTGTTGATGATTATCATGATGATAGAGACTCCCTACATTTGCATAGCATGTTTCCACCAATGGGTAGAGTAGTAGGAGCTTTCTCAACCTTTGAGCTATCAGCTATAGAGAAAAGTCAAGCACATCGATACGTGTTACTAAATTGCCCACAAGTCAAGTCATATATTGAGTAAGTACTCAACCAAAGTGTAAATGATAGTTAGTATGAATATGAAAGCACTTCTTTAAAGATGTGATATTAATGTCAACATTTCATGTAGTGAGTTTAAAGATCATGTACGGAGGCGGTCTAAGGGTCGAAGGCCTACAACAACAGAGATAGAGAAGATAGTTAATAAAAACTTCATTGATTGGTTTCCTCGAAAGGTAGGTTGAAAGTGTTATAAAATTTTGTTTTTTGTTTTATTAATGTAAGTGAGAGAATTAACATTTTTGTTTTAGATTATGAACCCAGACATTTCAAATACTGTGTCAGAAGATCTAAAGTTTCTAGCAAAAGGTCCAACACAACATGCTAGAAGGTTTTCTGCGTTTAATATTAATGGGTTCAAATTTCGGACAACGGCTCGAGAACATGGGTTGAAAACCCAAAACAGTGGAGTCTTTCTAACCTCTTCTACATCTTGTGTTGCAAGTGGTGTTGATGGAAACCTAAGGCAAGCAGATTTGTCATATTATGGGAAATTAGAAGAAATCATTGAGCTTAACTATTATGGCCGGTTTAGGGTTACGCTTTTCAAATGTAAATGGGCTGACACCACTAGGGATAGGGGGTTTAGAAAGGATGCATGGGGTCTTACTTCTGTTAATTTTTCACGGTTGATTCACACTGGTGACCGTGAAGAGCATGACCCATACATTGAAGCTTCACAAGCTCAAATGGTATATTATGTGGATGATGAGGTGAATAAAGGTTGGAGCATTGTTGTGCATTTAAAGCCAAGGGACTTGTATGATATGGGGGAAGAAGAAGATAATCAAGTTTTTGAGAATGAGCCATTCCCGTGAGCAAGACTTGAATCGATTCTTTGAAGATGTCAATGATCTACCATTGTTAAGGGAGGATGTAGATGATGAATTATTAAGCGAGTGTAACACTGATGATGATGTTGGGGAAGACGAACATATGTCTGAATAGTCAACAATGATAAGTTTTTTTTTATGGTATGACTTTAGTGTGTTTTAGTCTATTATATGCTTATGTGTTAGTTTTCAATAAATTGCAATCATCTAGTATATGTTTTAGTTTATCATATAATAGTATAAATTGATTTCAATTGATTATTTTAATGACATATGCAGATATGCCAAAGCCAAAGCGGATTAAGAATCTACTCAAATCAATTGCAGAGAGCTCCTTAGAGGCTTCTCCCACAACACCCCTTGCTCCTACAGCTTCACACCCACAGCCTACACAGCCTCAGGCTTGTACCTCAGCTCCCATTGTTCCTACTACTTCACACACACAACCTATACAGCCTCAGGCTTGTACCTCAGCACCCATTACTCCTACTGCTTCACACTTACAGCCTATACAGCCTCTGGCATGTACCTCAACACCCATTACTCCTACTGCTTCACACTCCACTTCTCTCCCTTCTAGCCAGGCCCCACCACAGCCTAGGCGTAGAGTTGGACGTGAATCCAACCATTATTGGTCGGTAGATGCTATAGGTATATGCATATGTGAATTGATGAAGTATTTTTGTTTTTTGGTTCTTGATTAAAATATTTAACTTCATATTTATTTGTCACAGATGAACAAGGAGTAACCAAGAAACTTAAGTTGAAAGTCAAGGATGTCTTCAACTTGTCTAATGAATTGCGTATTGTGGTGGATTTTGATGAACACATTTCACCTATTGGAGAGGCAGCTGGCTTGCTTGCAGGAGTTTGTGGGCAGTTGGCAATTGATACAGTTGCCTTTCCTATTAGCTTCACCAAGTGGTCAGAGATGCCAGAATCTTTCCTTAACCACAGCTTTGATCACGCCTTAAAGGTAGAAACCATTTAAATTCTTTCACTTATGTTTTTAGAGTTTGCACATGTAAATGCGTAATAAAGTAACATTCTTGTTGTTTCAAGCCTCGATTTTGTTTTGGGGTTGGCGATAACATTGTGAAGAGATATGTTGACCACTCCATTAACAAAAAGTGGAGGGAATTCCGGATTAAGTTGTGGAATGAATTTTATGACCCAACAATGAGTAGAGATGCAATCATCAACAATGTTCCAGAAGGCATTTCCATAGACCAATGGGCAACATATGTTGACTACCGCTTGAAACCTGAGACGAAGGTTCATTTCAAATTTTTTTTAGTTGATTGAAAATAATTATTATAATATCTTAGAAATTTATCTGTTTTCACTTATAGGAGCTTTGTAAGAGAAATCAAGAGGTTCGTAGGAAACAAACTATTCCTCACACTTGTGGTGCTAAGAGTGTGGCCAGAAGAAGACATGATTTGGTAGTTTTAAATTAACAATATTCTCAATGATCAATTCTTTGCCAGATAGGAAGTACATCCTTAATTAATTACTAATTATATTTTATGCTGAAAATTTCAGAAGTTAGAGACTGGGAGAGATATTGGTCGGGGCCCAATGTGGGATGCCACACACAAGAGGAAAGACGGGAGCTATGTAACTGATGAGGCTAGGGAAATTGGGGTAAATATCATGATGATTGTTCACATTTTTTGTTGTGTTTTACAGTCATATAATAGATTGTCTTTGTAAAATTTTATCCTTCTTGGTCTTTCATAAAGGAAAAAATTCAGCAACAGATGAGTCAAAGTTCAGAAAATTCCTCTGAAATTTCTCCGAATGATGCTCTTGGTGTGGTTCTTGGAAGAGAGCACCCTGGTCGTGTTCGAGGCTTAGGCTTGGGAGTGGTACCTTCCATTGCATTCAGACATACCGCCACACGACTTGGTGGTATAAACTTGGGTTCATCTAGTGTTAGCGCATCCTCTTCAGACTTGCAAGCAAAGGTGGTGAATATGGAGTCTCAATTACAAGCACTGTATGCTTACATTGCTATGAAGGAAGGAGGGATCCCTGAGGAGTTAGCTGGCGTATTTCCTTCTCATCCACTGTAGGTACAGTATGGGGATTCCTTGTTTAAGATGCTATTAATTAATTGTCATTGATGAGGTTGCTATCTTCCACTTCCTGAATGTTTCAGATTTTTGTAAACACAATTCCATCTTGCAACTGCTGTAGGTTTATGATTTAGTTTAATATATTACTAGTTGGATTCATCGTTGGTGATAGGATAATGCTACTAAAGTTAGAATCTTCTCCTTTCCATGGAATGGTTACTCCGTTATCGTATTATGTTATGTTATATTTGCATATGTATTTGTCATGCATGACATGCTGATGATGATTTCTCAAGCTGACCTGAAATGCTAATTGAAGAATTTTTTATGCTCTCTATGCGCAGTTGAGTACAAATGCTAATTGAAGTGTATGATTGTAATCGATACTTATTCTTAGTTAATATTTATATTTTCTTTGTTGTAGCCACCAGATGTTGGAAGTGGGGCTGACTCGCCCAATGAGCATAGAAGATCATCGGATGGAAGTAATACTCATCAAACGACAAGTCATGCAAGTCCTCATTAAGTTGTAGTTTGCTAGGATATTATTTCTCAAAACAGTAATAACTTATCAAGTAATTTGTTGCTGTAAACTTGTTTTGCTTCATGAATTACATTGTTTGTTGATGTTTATTATATTTCTGTCTTTACTTTTGCCATTTGGATTGATGATAATATTATTTGCTACATTTATGTCTTTGCCCTTACCTTTTGTAAAAAAATTTATTGGGATTTTGTTTCCTGAAATTATTGAATTGGATTTGTATCACAACTTGAGCAGGGAATAATAAAAAAAATATTACAATTCCAGAAATCGTAATAACTAATATACCAGGAAAAATGCAGAAAGCCAGTGTAACAAATTTTTAATAAATTACGGCGGTTTTGAACCGCCGTATTATGCCTCTTTTTATTCAGATTTGAGCTAACAAGGGGCGGTTGAAACCGCCGTAATATACATGTTTATTACGGCGGTTTCAAACTGCCATATTATACATGGTGATTACGGCGGTTGCAAACCGCCGTAATATACACGATTATTAGGGCGGTTGAAAACCGCCGTAATATACTTGATGTAAAGGGCGGTCAAAAACCGCCGTAAGGTACATACTTTTATGGCGGTTCAAAACCGCCGTAATATACCTGGTTATAAGGGCAGTTGTAAACCGCCGTAATAGACCTGATTATTACGGCGGTTTAGAACCGCCATAATATACATACATATATTACGGCGGTTTAGATAAAACCGCAGTATTATACCCAACGGCGAGCACAATTAAGGCGGTTTTTAAAACGGCCGTTGATATAAAAAACGGCGGTTAAAAACCGCCGTTTTTTTCCAAAAAAACCGCCGTAATATACAGTCTTTTTTGTAGTGGGTTACAACTCTTAAACAAAGATAACTTGAGTCTTCAAACACCGTGAGGGCTTGGCAAACATCTATTGATTCTCCCAAACACCATCTAATTCATGAGTTTCATGAAATCACCTACTACTTGGCCAAGAAGTTCTTATAATCTAAGATCAACCGAGATGGAACAAATGGGGTTACAACTCTTAAACCAAGATAACTTGAGTCTTCAAACACCGTGAGGGCTTGGCAAACATCTATTGACTCTCCCAAACACCATCTAACTCATGTGTTTCATGAAAACACCTACTACTTGGCCTACAAGTTCTTATAAACCGAGAAGGGACAAATGAGCTCACAAATCTTAAACCAAGATAACTTGAGTCTTCAAACTCTGTGAGGGCTTGACAAACATCTATTGACTATCCCAAACTCCATCTAACTCATGTGTTTCATGAAAACACCTACTACTTGGCCAAGAAGTTCTTATAATCCAAGATCAACCGAGAAGGAACAAATTGGGTTACAACTCTTAGACCAAGAAAACTTGAGTCTTCAAACACCGTGAGGGCTTGGCAAACATCTATTGACTCTCCCAAACACCAACTAACTCATCTGTTTCATGAAAACACCTACTACTTGGCCTACAAGTTCTTATAAACCGAGAAGGGACAAATGGGCTCACAAATCTTAAACCAAGATAACTTGAGTCTTCAAACTCTGTGAGGGCTTGGCAAACATCTATTGACTCTCCCAAACACCATCTAACTCATGTGTTTCATGAAAACACCTACTACTTGGCCTACAAGTTCTTATAAACCGAGAAGGGACAAATGAGCTCACAAATCTTAAACCAAGATAACTTGAGTCTTCAAACTCTGTGAGGGCTTGGCAAACATCTATTGACTATCCCAAACTCCATCTAACTCATGTGTTTCATGAAAACACCTACTACTTGACCTAGAAGTTCTTATAAACCGAGATGGGACAAATGGGCTCACAAATCTTAAACCAAGAAAACTTGAGTCTTCAAACTCTGTGAGGGCTTGGCAAACATCTATTGACTCTCCCAAACACCATCTAACTCATGTGTTTCATGAAAACACCTACTACTTGGCCTAGAAGTTCTTATAATCTAAGATCAATCGAGAAGGAACAAATGGGGTTACAACTCTTAAACCAAGATAACTTGAGTCTTCAAACACCGTGAGGGCTTGGCAAACATCTATTGACTCTCCCAAACACCATCTAACTCATGTGTTTCATGAAAACACCTACTACTTGGCCTACAAGTTCTTATAAACCGAGAAGGGACAAATGGGCTCACAAATCTTAAACCAAGATAACTTGAGTCTTCAAACACCGTGAGGGCTTGGCAAACATCTATTGACTCTCCCAAACAACATTTAACTCATGTGTTTCATGAAATCACCTACTACTTGGCCAAGAAGTTCTTATAATCTAAGATCAATCGAGAAGGAACAAATGGGGTTACAACTCTTAAACCAAGATAACTTGAGTCTTCAAACACCGTGAGGGCTTGGCAAACATCTATTGACTCTCCCAAACACCATCTAACTCATGTGTTTCATGAAAACACCTACTACTTGGCCTACAAGTTCTTATAAACCGAGAAGGGACAAATGGGCTCACAAATCTTAAACCAAGATAACTTGAGTCTTCAAACACCGTGAGGGCTTGGCAAACATCTATTGATTCTCCAAAACACCATCTAACTCATGAGTTTCATGAAATCACCTACTACTTGGCCAAGAAGTTCTTATAATCTAAGATCAATCGAGAAGGAACAAATGGGGTTACAACTCTTAAACCAAGATAACTTGAGACTTCAAACTCTGGGAGGGCTTGGCAAAGATCTATTGACTATCCCAAACACCCTCTAACTCATGTGTTTCATGAAAACACCTACTACTTGGCCAAGAAGTTCTTATAATCCAAGATCAAACGAGAAGGAACAAATGGGGTTACAACTCTTAAACCAAGATAACTTGAGTCTTCAAACACCGTGAGGGCTTGGCAAACATCTATTGACTCTCCCAAACACCATCTAACTCATCTGTTTCATGAAAACACCTACTACTTGGCCTACAAGTTCTTATAAACCGAGAAGGGACAAATGGGCTCACAAATCTTAAACCAAGATAACTTGAGTCTTCAAACTCTGTGAGGGCTTGGAAAACATCTATTCACTCTCCCAAACACCATCTAACTCATGTGTTTCATGAAAACACCTACTACTTCGCCTACAAGTTCTTATAAACCGAGAAGGGACAAATGGGCTCACAAATCTTAAACCAAGATAACTTGAGTTTTCAAACTCTGTGAGGGCTTTGCAAACATCTATTGACTATCCCAAACTCCATCTAACTCATGTGTTTCATGAAAACACCTACTACTTGACCTAGAAGTTCTTATAAACCGAGAAGGGACAAATGAGCTCACAAATCTTAAACCAAGTTAACTTGAGTCTTCAAACTCTGTGAGGGCTTGGCAAACATCTATTGACTATCCCAAACTCCATCTAACTCATGTGTTTCATGAAAACACCTACTACTTGACCTAGAAGTTCTTATAAATCGAGATGGGACAAATGGGCTCACAAATCTTAAACCAACAAAACTTGAGTCTTCAAACTCTGTGAGGGCTTGGCAAACATCTATTGACTCTCCCAAACACCATCTAACTCATGTGTTTCATGAAAACACCTACTACTTGGCCTAGAAGTTCTTATAATCTAACATCAATCGAGAAGGAACAAATGGGGTTACAACTCTTAAACCAAGATAACTTGAGTCTTCAAACACCGTGAGGGCTTGGCAAACATCTATTGACTCTCCCAAACACCATCTAACTCATGTGTTTCATGAAATCACCTACTACTTGGCCTACAAGTTCTTATAAACCGAGAAGGGACAAATGGGCTCATAAATCTTAAACCAAGATAACTTGAGTCTTCAAACACCGTGAGGGCTTGGCAAACATCTATTGACTCTCCCAAACAACATCTAACTCATGTGTTTCATGAAATCACCTACTACTTGGCCAAGAAGTTCTTATAATCCAAGATAAACCGAGATGGAACAAATGGGGTTACAACTCTTAAACCAAGAAAACTTGAGTCTTCAAACACCGTGAGGGCTTGGCAAACATCTATTGACTCTCCCAAACACCATCTAACTCATGTGTTTCATGAAAACACCTACTACTTGGCCTACAAGTTCTTATAAACCGAGACGGGACAAATGGGCTCACAAATCTTAAACCAAGATAACTTTAGTCTTCAAACTCTGTGAGGGCTTGGAAAACATCTATTCACTCTCCCAAACACCATCTAACTCATGTGTTTCATGAAAACACCTACTACTTCGCCTACAAGTTCTTATAAACCGAGAAGGGACAAATGGGCTCACAAATCTTAAACCAAGATAACTTGAGTTTTCAAACTCTGTGAGGGCTTTGCAAACATCTATTGACTATCCCAAACTCCATCTAACTCATGTGTTTCATGAAAACACCTACTACTTGACCTAGAAGTTCTTATAAACCGAGAAGGGACAAATGAGCTCACAAATCTTAAACCAAGTTAACTTGAGTCTTCAAACTCTGTGAGGGCTTGGCAAACATCTATTGACTATCCCAAACTCCATCTAACTCATGTGTTTCATGAAAACACCTACTACTTGACCTAGAAGTTCTTATAAATCGAGATGGGACAAATGGGCTCACAAATCTTAAACCAAGAAAACTTGAGTCTTCAAACTCTGTGAGGGCATGGCAAACATCTACTGACTCTCCCAAACACCATCTAACTCATGTGTTTCATGAAAACACCTACTACTTGGCCTAGAAGTTCTTATAATCTAAGATCAATCGAGAAGGAACAAATGGGGTTACAACTCTTAAACCAAGATAACTTGAGTCTTCAAACACCGTGAGGGCTTGGCAAACATCTATTGACTCTCCCAAACACCATCTAACTCATGTGTTTCATGAAATCACCTACTACTTGGCCTACAAGTTCTTATAAACCGAGAAGGGACAAATGGGCTCACAAATCTTAAACCAAGATAACTTGAGTCTTCAAACACCGTGAGGGCTTGGCAAACATCTATTGACTCTCCCAAACAACATCTAACTCATGTGTTTCATGAAATCACCTACTACTTGGCCAAGAAGTTCTTATAATCTAAGATCAATCGAGAAGGAACAAATGGGGTTACAACTCTTAAACCAAGATAACTTGAGTCTTCAAACTCTGTGAGGGCTTGGCAAACATCTATTGACTCTCCCAAACACCATCTAACTCATGTGTTTCATGAAAACACCTACTACTTGGCCTACAAGTTCTTATAAACCGAGAAGGGACAAATGGGCTCACAAATCTTAAACCAAGAAAACTTGAGTCTTCAAACTTTGTGAGGGCTTGGCAAACATCTATTGACTATCCCAAACTCCATCTAACTCATGTGTTTCATGAAAACACCTACTACTTGGCCTAGAAGTTCTTATAATCCAAGATCAACCGAGAAGGAACAAATGGGCTTACAACTCTTAAACCAAGATAACTTGAGTCTTCAAACACCGTGAGGGCTTGGCAAACATCTATTGATTCTCCCAAACACCTTCTAACTCATGTGTTTCATGAAATCACCTACTACTTGGCCAAGAAGTTCTTATAATCCAAGATAAACCGAGATGGAACAAATGGGGTTACAACTCTTAAACCAAGATAACTTGAGTCTTCAAACACCGTGAGGGCTTGGCAAACATCTATTGACTCTCCCAAACACCATCTAACTCATGTGTTTCATGAAAACACCTACTACTTGGCCTACAAGTTCTTATAAACCGAGACGGGACAAATGGGCTCACAAATCTTAAACCAAGATAACTTTAGTCTTCAAACACTGTGAGGGCTTGGCAAACATCTATTGACTCTCCCAAACACCATCTAACTCATGTGTTTCATGAAAACACCTACAACTTGGCATACAAGTTCTTAAAAACCGAGAAGGGACAAATGGGCTCAAAATCTTAAACCAAGATAACTTGAGTCTTCAAACTCTGTGAGGGCTTGGCAAACATGTATTGACTATCCCAAACTCCATCTAACTCATGTGTTTCATGAAAACACCTACTACTTGGCCTAGAAGTTCTTATAATCCAAGATCAACCGAGAAGGAACAAATGGGCTTACAACTCTTAAACCAGGATAACTTGAGTCTTCAAACACCGTGAGGGCTTGGCAAACATCTATTGATTCTCCCAAACACCTTCTAACTCATGTGTTTCATGAAATCACCTACTACTTGGCCAAGAAGTTCTTATAATCCAAGATAAACCGAGATGGAACAAATGGGGTTACAACTCTTAAACCAAGAAAACTTGAGTCTTCAAACACCGTGAGGGCTTGGCAAACATCTATTGACTCTCCCAAACACCATCTAACTCATGTGTTTCATGAAAACACCTACTACTTGGCCTACAAGTTCTTATAAACCGAGACGGGACAAATGGGCTCACAAATCTTAAACCAAGATAACTTTAGTCTTCAAACACTGTGAGGGCTTGGCAAACATCTATTGACTCTCCCAAACACCATCTAACTCATGTGTTTCATGAAAACACCTACAACTTGGCATACAAGTTCTTAAAAACCGAGAAGGGACAAATGGGCTCAAAATCTTAAACCAAGATAACTTGAGTCTTCAAACTCTGTGAGGGCTTGGCAAACATGTATTGACTATCCCAAACTCCATCTAACTCATTTGTTTCATGAAAACACCAACTACTTGGCCAAGAAGTTCTTATAAACCAAGATCAAACGAGAAGGAACAAATGGGGTTACAACTCTTAAACCAAGAAAACTTGAGTCTTCAAACACCGTGAGGGCTTGGCAAACATCTATTGACTCTCCCAAACACCATCTAACTCATCTGTTTCATGAAAACACCTACTACTTGTTCTACAAGTTCTTATAAACCGAGAAGGGACAAATGGGCTCACAAATCTTAAACCAAGATAACTTGAGTCTTCAAACACCGTGAGGGCTTGGCAAACATCTATTGATTCTCCCAAACACCTTCTAACTCATGCGTTTCATGAAATCACCTACTACTTGGCCAAGAAGTTCTTATAATCCAAGATCAACCGAGATGGAACAAATGGGGTTACAACTCTTAAACCGAGATAACTTGAGTCTTCAAACACCGTGAGGGCTTGGCAAACATCTATTGATTCTCCCAAACACCATCTAACTCATGTGTTTCATGAAATCACCTACTACTTGGCCAAGAAGTTCTTATAATCCAAGATCAACCGAGATGGAACAAATGGGGTTACAACTCTTAAATCAAGAGAACTTGAGTCTTCAAACACCGTGAGGGCTTGGCAAACATCTATTGACTCTCCGAAACACCATCTAACTCATGTGTTTCATGAAAACACCTACTACTTGGCCTACAAGTTCTTATAAACCGAGACGGGACAAATGGGCTCACAAATCTTAAACCAAGATAACTTTAGTCTTCAAACACTGTGAGGGCTTGGCAAACATCTATTGACTCTCCCAAACACCATCTAACTCATGTGTTTCATGAAAACACCTACTACTTGGCCTACAAGTTCTTATAAACCGAGACGGGACAAATGGGCTTACAAATCTTAAACCAAGATAACTTGAGTCCTCAAACACTGTGAGGGCTTGGCAAACATCTATTGACTCTCCCAAACACCATCTAACTCATGTGTTTCATGAAAACACCTACTACTTGGCCTAGAAGTTCTTATAATCCAAGATCAACCGAGAAGGAACAAATGGGGTTACAACTCTTAAACCAAGATAACTTGAGCCTTCAAACACCGTGAGGGCTTGGCAAACATCTATTGACTCTCCCAAACACCTTCTAACTCATGTGTTTCATGAAATCACCTACTACTTGGCCAAGAAGTTCTTATAATCCAAGATAAACCGAGATGGAACAAATGGGGTTACAACTCTTAAACCAAGAAAACTTGAGTCTTCAAACACCGTGAGGGCTTGGCAAACATCTATTGACTCTCCCAAACACCATCTAACTCATGTGTTTCATGAAAACACCTACTACTTGGCCTACAAGTTCTTATAAACCGAGACGGGACAAATGGGCTCACAAATCTTAAACCAAGATAACTTTAGTCTTCAAACACTGTGAGGGCTTGGCAAACATCTATTGACTCTCCCAAACACCATCTAACTCATGTGTTTCATGAAAACACCTACAACTTGGCATACAAGTTCTTAAAAACCGAGAAGGGACAAATGGGCTCACAAATCTTAAACCAAGATAACTTGAGTCTTCAAACTCTGTGAGGGCTTGGCAAACATCTATTGACTCTCCCAAACACCATCTAACTCATGTGTTTCATGAAAACACCTACTACTTGGCCTAGAAGTTCTTATAAACCGAGATGGGACAAATGGGCTCACAAATCTTAAACCAAGATAACTTGAGTCTTCAAACTCTGTGAGGGCTTGGCAAACATCTATTGACTCTCCCAAACACCATCTAACTCATGTGTTTCATGAAAACACCTACTACTTGGCCTACAAGTTCTTATAAACCGAGAAGGGAAAAATGAGCTCACAAATCTTAAACCAAGATAACTTGAGTCTTCAAACTCTGTGAGGGCTTGGCAAACATCTATTGACTATCCCAAACTCCATCTAACTCATGTGTTTCATGAAAACACCTACTACTTGGCCTACAAGTTCTTTTAAACCGAGAAGGGACAAATGGGCTCACAAATCTTAAACCAAGATAACTTGAGTCTTCAAACTCTGTGAGGGCTTGGCAAACATCTATTGACTCTCCCAAACACCATCTAACTCATGTGTTTCATGAAAACACCTACTACTTGGCCTACAAGTTCTTATAATCCGAGAAGGGACAAATGAGCTCACAAATCTTAAACCAAGATAACTTGAGTCTTCAAACTCTGTGAGGGCTTGGCAAACATCTATTGACTCTCCCAAACACCATCTAACTCATGTGTTTCATGAAAACACCTACTACTTGGCCTAGAAGTTCTTATAATCTAAGATCAATCGAGAAGGAACAAATGGGGTTACAACTCTTAAACCAAGATAACTTGAGTCTTCAAACACCGTGAGGGCTTGGCAAACATCTATTGACTCTCCCAAACACCATCTAACCCATGTGTTTCATGAAATCACCTACTACTTGGCCTACAAGTTCTTATAAACCGAGAAGGGACAAATGGGCTCACAAATCTTAAACCAAGATAACTTGAGTCTTCAAACACCGTGAGGGCTTGGCAAACATCTATTGACTCTCCCAAACACCATCTAACACATGTGTTTCATGAAATCACCTACTACTTGGCCAAGAAGTTCTTATAATCTAAGATCAATCGAGAAGGAACAAATGGGGTTACAACTCTTAAACCAGGATAACTTGAGTCTTCAAACACCGTGAGGGCTTGGCAAACATCTATTGACTCTCCCAAACACCATCTAACTCATGTGTTTCATGAAAACACCTACTACTTGGCCTACAAGTTCTTATAAACCGAGAAGGGACAAATGAGCTCCCAAATCTGAAACCAAGATAACTTGAGTCTTCAAACTCTGTGAGGGCTTGGCAAACATCTATTGACTATCCCAAACTCCATCTAACTCATGTGTTTCATGAAAACACCTACGACTTGGCCTAGAAGTTCTTATAAACCGAGATGGGACAAATGGGCTCACAAATCTTAAACCAAGAAAACTTGAGTTTTCAAACTCTGTGAGGGCTTGGCAAACATCTATTGACTATCCCAAACTCCATCTAACTCATGTGTTTCATGAAAACACCTACTACTTGGCCTACAAGTTCTTATAAACCGAGAAGGGACAAATGGGCTCACAAATCTTAAACCAAGATAACTTGAGTCTTGAAACACCGTGAGGGCTTGGCAAACATCTATTGATTCTCCAAAACACCATCTAACTCATGAGTTTCATGAAATCACCTACTACTTGGCCAAGAAGTTCTTATAATCTAAGATCAATCGAGAAGGAACAAATGGGGTTACAACTCTTAAACCAAGATAACTTGAGACTTCAAACTCTGGGAGGGCTTGGCAAAGATCTATTGACTCTCCCAAACACCCTCTAACTCATGTGTTTCATGAAAACACCTACTACTTGGCCAAGAAGTTCTTATAATCCAAGATCAAACGAGAAGGAACAAATGGGGTTACAACTCTTAAACCAAGATCACTTGAGTCTTCAAACACCGTGAGGGCTTGGCAAACATCTATTGACTCTCCCAAACACCATCTAACTCATGTGTTTCATGAAAACACCTACTACTTGGCCTAGAAGTTCTTATAATCTAAGATCAATCGAGAAGGAACAAATGGGGTTACAACTCTTAAACCAAGATAACTTGAGTCTTCAAACACCGTGAGGGCTTGGCAAACATCTATTGACTCTCCCAAACACCATCTAACTCATGTGTTTTATGAAATCACCTACTACTTGGCCTACAAGTTCTTATAAACCGAGAAGGGACAAATGAGCTCACAAATCTTAAACCAAGATAACTTGAGTCTTCAAACACTGTGAGGGCTTGGCAAACATCTATTGACTATCCCAAACTCCATCTAACTCATGTGTTTCATGAAAACACCTACTACTTGGCCTAGAAGTTCTTATAAACCGAGAAGGGACAAATGAGCTCACAAATCTTAAACCAAGATAACTTGAGTCTTCAAACTCTGTGAGGGCTTGGCAAACATCTATTGACTATCCCAAACTCCATCTAACTCATGTGTTTCATGAAAACACCTACTACTTGGCCTAGAAGTTCTTATAAACCGAGATGGGACAAATGGGCTCACAAATCTTAAACCAAGAAAACTTGAGTCTTCAAACTCTGTGAGGGCTTGGCAAACATCTATTGACTCTCCCAAACACCATCTAACTCATGTGTTTCATGAAAACACCTACTACTTGGCCTAGAAGTTCTTATAATCTAAGATCAATCGAGAAGGAACAAATGGGGTTACAACTCTTAAACCAAGATAACTTGAGTCTTCAAACACCGTGAGGGCTTGGCAAACATCTATTGACTCTCCCAAACACCATCTAACTCATGTGTTTCATGAAATCACCTACTACTTGGCCTACAAGTTCTTATAAACCGAGAAGGGACAAATGGGCTCACAAATCTTAAACCAAGATAACTTGAGTCTTCAAACACCGTGAGGGCTTGGCAAACATCTATTGACTCTCCCAAACACCATCTAACACATGTGTTTCATGAAATCACCTACTACTTGGCCAAGAAGTTCTTATAATCTAAGATCAATCGAGAAGGAACAAATGGGGTTACAACTCTTAAACCAGGATAACTTGAGTCTTCAAACACCGTGAGGGCTTGGCAAACATCTATTGACTCTCCCAAACACCATCTAACTCATGTGTTTCATGAAAACACCTACTACTTGGCCTACAAGTTCTTATAAACCGAGAAGGGACAAATGAGCTCCCAAATCTTAAACCAAGATAACTTGAGTCTTCAAACTCTGTGAGGGCTTGGCAAACATCTATTGACTATCCCAAACTCCATCTAACTCATGTGTTTCATGAAAACACCTACGACTTGGCCTAGAAGTTCTTATAAACCGAGATGGGACAAATGGGCTCACAAATCTTAAACCAAGAAAACTTGAGTTTTCAAACTCTGTGAGGGCTTTGCAAACATCTATTGACTATCCCAAACTCCATCTAACTCATGTGTTTCATGAAAACACCTACTACTTGGCCTACAAGTTCTTATAAACCGAGAAGGGACAAATGGGCTCACAAATCTTAAACCAAGATAACTTGAGTCTTCAAACACCGTGAGGGCTTGGCAAACATCTATTGATTCTCCAAAACACCATCTAACTCATGAGTTTCATGAAATCACCTACTACTTGGCCAAGAAGTTCTTATAATCTAAGATCAATCGAGAAGGAACAAATGGGGTTACAACTCTTAAACCAAGATAACTTGAGACTTCAAACTCTGGGAGGGCTTGGCAAAGATCTATTGACTATCCCAAACACCCTCTAACTCATGTGTTTCATGAAAACACCTACTACTTGGCCAAGAAGTTCTTATAATCCAAGATCAAACGAGAAGGAACAAATGGGGTTACAACTCTTAAACCAAGATCACTTGAGTCTTCAAACACCGTGAGGGCTTGGCAAACATCTATTGACTCTCCCAAACACCATCTAACTCATGTGTTTCATGAAAACACCTACGACTTGGCCTAGAAGTTCTTATAAACCGAGATGGGACAAATGAGCTCCCAAATCTTAAACCAAGATAACTTGAGTCTTCAAACTCTGTGAGGGCTTGGCAAACATCTATTGACTATCCCAAACTCCATCTAACTCATGTGTTTCATGAAAACACCTACGACTTGGCCTAGAAGTTCTTATAAACCGAGATGGGACAAATGAGCTCCCAAATCTTAAACCAAGATAACTTGAGTCTTCAAACTCTGTGAGGGCTTGGCAAACATCTATTGACTATCCCAAACTCCATCTAACTCATGTGTTTCATGAAAACACCTACGACTTGGCCTAGAAGTTCTTATAAACCGAGATGGGACAAATGGGCTCACAAATCTTAAACCAAGAAAACTTGAGTTTTCAAACTCTGTGAGGGCTTTGCAATCATCTATTGACTATCCCAAACTCCATCTAACTCATGTGTTTCATGAAAACACCTACTACTTGGCCTACAAGTTCTTATAAACCGAGAAGGGACAAATGGGCTCACAAATCTTAAACCAAGATAACTTGAGTCTTCAAACACCGTGAGGGCTTGGCAAACATCTATTGATTCTCCAAAACACCATCTAACTCATGAGTTTCATGAAATCACCTACTACTTGGCCAAGAAGTTCTTATAATCTAAGATCAATCGAGAAGGAACAAATGGGGTTACAACTCTTAAACCAAGATAACTTGAGACTTCAAACTCTGGGAGGGCTTGGCAAAGATCTATTGACTCTCCCAAACACCCTCTAACTCATGTGTTTCATGAAAACACCTACTACTTGGCCAAGAAGTTCTTATAATCCAAGATCAAACGAGAAGGAACAAATGGGGTTACAACTCTTAAACCAAGATCACTTGAGTCTTCAAACACCGTGAGGGCTTGGCAAACATCTATTGACTCTCCCAAACACCATCTAACTCATGTGTTTCATGAAAACACCTACTACTTGGCCTAGAAGTTCTTATAATCTAAGATCAATCGAGAAGGAACAAATGGGGTTACAACTCTTAAACCAAGATAACTTGAGTCTTCAAACACCGTGAGGGCTTGGCAAACATCTATTGACTCTCCCAAACACCATCTAACTCATGTGTTTTATGAAATCACCTACTACTTGGCCTACAAGTTCTTATAAACCGAGAAGGGACAAATGGGCTCACAAATCTTAAACCAAGATAACTTGAGTCTTCAAACACCGTGAGGGCTTGGCAAACATATATTGACTCACCCAAACACCATCTAACACATGTGTTTCATGAAATCACCTACTACTTGGCCAAGAAGTTCTTATAATCTAAGATCAATCGAGAAGGAACAAATGGGGTTACAACTCTTAAACCAGGATAACTTGAGTCTTCAAACACCGTGAGGGCTTGGCAAACATCTATTGACTCTCCCAAACACCATCTAACTCATGTGTTTCATGAAAACACCTACTACTTGGCCTACAAGTTCTTATAAACCGAGAAGGGACAAATGAGCTCACAAATCTTAAACCAAGATAACTTGAGTCTTCAAACTCTGTGAGGGCTTGGCAAACATCTATTGACTATCCCAAACTCCATCTAACTCATGTGTTTCATGAAAACACCTACTATTTGGCCTAGAAGTTCTTATAAACCGAGATGGGACAAATGGGCTCACAAATCTTAAACCAAGAAAACTTGAGTCTTCAAACTCTGTGAGGGCTTGGCAAACATCTATTGACTCTCCCAAACACCATCTAACTCATGTGTTTCATGAAAACACCTACTACTTGGCCTAGAAGTTCTTATAAACCGAGAAGGGACAAATGAGCTCACAAATCTTAAACCAAGATAACTTGAGTCTTCAAACTCTGTGAGGGCTTGGCAAACATCTATTGACTCTCCCAAACACCATCTAACTCATGTGTTTCATGAAAACACCTACTACTTGGCCTACAAGTTCTTATAAACCGAGAAGGGACAAATGAGCTCCCAAATCTTAAACCAAGATAACTTGAGTCTTCAAACTCTGTGAGGGCTTGGCAAACATCTATTGACTATCCCAAACTCCATCTAACTCATGTGTTTCATGAAAACACCTACTACTTGGCCTAGAAGTTCTTATAAACCGAGATGGGACAAATGGGCTCACAAATCTTAAACCAAGAAAACTTGAGTTTTCAAACTCTGTGAGGGCTTTGCAAACATCTATTGACTATCCCAAACTCCATCTAACTCATGTGTTTCATGAAAACACCTACTACTTGGCCTACAAGTTCTTATAAACCGAGAAGGGACAAATGGGCTCACAAATCTTAAACCAAGATAACTTGAGTCTTCAAACACCGTGAGGGCTTGGCAAACATCTATTGATTCTCCAAAACACCATCTAACTCATGAGTTTCATGAAATCACCTACTACTTGGCCAAGAAGTTCTTATAATCTAAGATCAATCGAGAAGGAACAAATGGGGTTACAACTCTTAAACCAAGATAACTTGAGACTTCAAACTGCACGGGAGGGCTTGGCAAAGATCTATTGACTCTCCCAAACACCCTCTAACTCATGTGTTTCATGAAAACACCTACTACTTGGCCAAGAAGTTCTTATAATCCAAGATCAAACGCGAAGGAACAAATGGGGTTACAACTCTTAAACCAAGATCACTTGAGTCTTCAAACACCGTGAGGGCTTGGCAAACATCTATTGACTCTCCCAAACACCATCTAACTCATGTGTTTCATGAAAACACCTACTACTTGGCCTAGAAGTTCTTATAATCTAAGATCAATCGAGAAGGAACAAATGGGGTTACAACTCTTAAACCAAGATAACTTGAGTCTTCAAACACCGTGAGGGCTTGGCAAACATCTATTGACTCTCCCAAACACCATCTAACTCATGTGTTTTATGAAATCACCTACTACTTGGCCTACAAGTTCTTATAAACCGAGAAGGGACAAATGGGCTCACAAATCTTAAACCAAGATAACTTGAGTCTTCAAACACCGTGAGGGCTTGGCAAACATCTATTGACTCACCCAAACACCATCTAACACATGTGTTTCATGAAATCACCTACTACTTGGCCAAGAAGTTCTTATAATCTAAGATCAATCGAGAAGGAACAAATGGGGTTACAACTCTTAAACCAGATAACTTGAGTCTTCAAACACCGTGAGGGCTTGGCAAACATCTATTGACTCTCCCAAACACCATCTAACTCATGTGTTTCATGAAAACACCTACTACTTGGCCTACAAGTTCTTATAAACCGAGAAGGGACAAATGAGCTCCCAAATCTTAAACCAAGATAACTTGAGTCTTCAAACTCTGTGAGGGCTTGGCAAACATCTATTGACTATCCCAAACTCCATCTAACTCATGTGTTTCATGAAAACACCTACTACTTGGCCTAGAAGTTCTTATAAACCGAGATGGGACAAATGGGCTCACAAATCTTAAACCAAGAAAACTTGAGTTTTCAAACTCTGTGAGGGCTTTGCAAACATCTATTGACTATCCCAAACTCCATCTAACTCATGTGTTTCATGAAAACACCTACTACTTGGCCTAGAAGTTCTTATAAACCGAGATGGGACAAATGGGCTCACAAATCTTAAACCAAAAAAACTTGAGTCTTCAAACTCTGTGAGGGCTTGGCAAACATCTATTGACTCTCCCAAACACCATCTAACTCATGTGTTTCATGAAAACACCTACTACTTGGCCTAGAAGTTCTTATAATCTAAGATCAATCGAGAAGGAACAAATGGGGTTACAACTCTTAAACCAAGATAACTTGAGACTTCAAACTCTGGGAGGGCTTGGCAAAGATCTATTGACTCTCCCAAACACCCTCTAACTCATGTGTTTCATGAAAACACCGACTACTTGGCCAAGAAGTTCTTATAATCCAAGATCAAACGAGAAGGAACAAATGGGGTTACAACTCTTAAACCAAGATAACTTGAGTCTTCAAACACCGTGAGGGCTTGGCAAACATCTATTGACTCTCCCAAACACCATCTAACTCATCTGTTTCATGAAAACACCTACTACTTGGCCTACAAGTTCTTATAAACCGAGAAGGGACAAATGGGCTCACAAATCTTAAACCAAGATAACTTGAGTCTTCAAACTCTGTGAGGGCTTGGCAAACATATATTGACTCTCCCAAACACCATCTAACTCATGTGTTTCATGAAAACACCTACTACTTGGCCTAGAAGTTCTTATAAACCGAGATGGGACAAATGGGCTCACAAATCTTAAACCAAGAAAACTTGAGTTTTCAAACTCTGTGAGGGCTTGGCAAACATCTATTGACTATCCCAAACTCCATCTAACTCATGTGTTTCATGAAAACACCTACTATTTGGCCTAGAAGTTCTTATAAACCGAGATGGGACAAATGGGCTCACAAAACTTAAACCAAGAAAACTTGAGTCTTCAAACTCTGTGAGGGCTTGGCAAACATCTATTGACTCTCCCAAACACCATCTAACTCATGTGTTTCATGAAAACACCTACTACTTGGCCTAGAAGTTCTTATAAACCGAGAAGGGACAAATGAGCTCACAAATCTTAAACCAAGATAACTTGAGTCTTCAAACTCTGTGAGGGCTTGGCAAACATCTATTGACTCTCCCAAACACCATCTAACTCATGTGTTTCATGAAAACACCTACTACTTGGCCTACAAGTTCTTATAAACCGAGAAGGGACAAATGAGCTCACAAATCTTAAACCAAGATAACTTGAGTCTTCAAACTCTGTGAGGGCTTGGCAAACATCTATTGACTATCCCAAACTCCATCTAACTCATGTGTTTCATGAAAACACCTACTATTTGGCCTAGAAGTTCTTATAAACCGAGATGGGACAAATGGGCTCACAAAACTTAAACCAAGAAAACTTGAGTCTTCAAACTCTGTGAGGGCTTGGCAAACATCTATTGACTCTCCCAAACACCATCTAACTCATGTGTTTCATGAAAACACCTACTACTTGGCCTAGAAGTTCTTATAAACCGAGAAGGGACAAATGAGCTCACAAATCTTAAACCAAGATAACTTGAGTCTTCAAACTCTGTGAGGGCTTGGCATACATCTATTGACTCTCCCAAACACCATCTAACTCATGTGTTTCATGAAAACACCTACTACTTGGCCTACAAGTTCTTATAAACCGAGAAGGGACAAATGAGCTCCCAAATCTTAAACCAAGATAACTTGAGTCTTCAAACTCTGTGAGGGCTTGGCAAACATCTATTGACTATCCCAAACTCCATCTAACTCATGTGTTTCATGAAAACACCTACTACTTGGCCTAGAAGTTCTTATAAACCGAGATGGGACAAATGGGCTCACAAATCTTAAACCAAGAAAACTTGAGTTTTCAAACTCTGTGAGGGCTTTGCAAACATCTATTGACTATCCCAAACTCCATCTAACTCATGTGTTTCATGAAAACACCTACTACTTGGCCTACAAGTTCTTTTAAACCGAGAAGGGACAAATGGGCTCACAAATCTTAAACCAAGATAACTTGAGTCTTCAAACTCTGTGAGGGCTTGGCAAACATCTATTGACTCTCCCAAACACCATCTAACTCATGTGTTTCATGAAAACACCTACTACTTGGCCTCAAAGTTCTTATAATCCGAGAAGGGACAAATGAGCTCACAAATCTTAAACCAAGATAACTTGAGTCTTCAAACTCTGTGAGGGCTTGGCAAACATCTATTGACTCTCCCAAACACCATCTAACTCATGTGTTTCAAGAAAACACCTACTACTTGGCCTAGAAGTTCTTATAATCTAAGATCGATCGAGAAGGAACAAATGGGGTTACAACTCTTAAACCAAGATAACTTGAGTCTTCAAACTCTGTGAGGGCTTGGCAAACATCTATTGACTCTCCCAAACACCATCTAACTCATGTGTTTCATGAAAACACCTACTACTTGGCCTACAAGTTCTTATAATCCGAGAAGGGACAAATGAGCTCACAAATCTTAAACCAAGATAACTTGAGTCTTCAAACTCTGTGAGGGCTTGGCAAACATCTATTGACTCTCCCAAACACCATCTAACTCATGTGTTTCATGAAAACACCTACTACTTGGCCAAGAAGTTCTTATAATCCAAGATCAAACGAGAAGGAACAAATGGGGTTACAACTCTTAAACCAAGATAACTTGAGACTTCAAACTCTGGGAGGGCTTGGCAAAGATCTATTGACTCTCCCAAACACCCTCTAACTCATGTGTTTCATGAAAACACCTACTACTTGGCCAAGAAGTTCTTATAATCCAAGATCAAACGAGAAGGAACAAATGGGGTTACAACTCTTAAACCAAGATCACTTGAGTCTTCAAACACCGTGAGGGCTTGGCAAACATCTATTGACTCTCCCAAACACCATCTAACTCATGTGTTTCATGAAAACACCTACTACTTGGCCTAGAAGTTCTTATAATCTAAGATCAATCGAGAAGGAACAAATGGGGTTACAACTCTTAAACCAAGATAACTTGAGTCTTCAAACACCGTGAGGGCTTGGCAAACATCTATTGACTCTCCCAAACACCATCTAACTCATGTGTTTTATGAAATCACCTACTACTTGGCCTACAAGTTCTTATAAACCGAGAAGGGACAAATGGGCTCACAAATCTTAAACCAAGATAACTTGAGTCTTCAAACACCGTGAGGGCTTGGCAAACATCTATTGACTCACCCAAACACCATCTAACACATGTGTTTCATGAAATCACCTACTACTTGGCCAAGAAGTTCTTATAATCTAAGATCAATCGAGAAGGAACAAATGGGGTTACAACTCTTAAACCAGGATAACTTGAGTCTTCAAACACCGTGAGGGCTTGGCAAACATCTATTGACTCTCCCAAACACCATCTAACTCATGTGTTTCATGAAAACACCTACTACTTGGCCTACAAGTTCTTATAAACCGAGAAGGGACAAATGAGCTCCCAAATCTTAAACCAAGATAACTTGAGTCTTCAAACTCTGTGAGGGCTTGGCAAACATCTATTGACTATCCCAAACTCCATCTAACTCATGTGTTTCATGAAAACACCTACTACTTGGCTTAGAAGTTCTTATAAACCGAGATGGGACAAATGGGCTCACAAATCTTAAACCAAGAAAACTTGAGTTTTCAAACTCTGTGAGGGCTTTGCAAACATCTATTGACTATCCCAAACTCCATCTAACTCATGTGTTTCATGAAAACACCTACTACTTGGCCTAGAAGTTCTTATAAACCGAGATGGGACAAATGGGCTCACAAATCTTAAACCAAAAAAACTTGAGTCTTCAAACTCTGTGAGGGCTTGGCAAACATCTATTGACTCTCCCAAACACCATCTAACTCATGTGTTTCATGAAAACACCTACTACTTGGCCTAGAAGTTCTTATAATCTAAGATCAATCGAGAAGGAACAAATGGGGTTACAACTCTTAAACCAAGATAACTTGAGACTTCAAACTCTGGGAGGGCTTGGCAAAGATCTATTGACTCTCCCAAACACCCTCTAACTCATGTGTTTCATGAAAACACCTACTACTTGGCCAAGAAGTTCTTATAATCCAAGATCAAACGAGAAGGAACAAATGGGGTTACAACTCTTAAACCAAGATAACTTGAGTCTTCAAACACCGTGAGGGCTTGGCAAACATCTATTGACTCTCCCAAACACCATCTAACTCATCTGTTTCATGAAAACACCTACTACTTGGCCTACAAGTTCTTATAAACCGAGAAGGGACAAATGGGCTCACAAATCTTAAACCAAGATAACTTGAGTCTTCAAACTCTGTGAGGGCTTGGCAAACATATATTGACTCTCCCAAACACCATCTAACTCATGTGTTTCATGAAAACACCTACTAATTGGCCTAGAAGTTCTTATAAACCGAGATGGGACAAATGGGCTCACAAATCTTAAACCAAGATAACTTGAGTCTTCAAACTCTGTGAGGGCTTGGCAAACATCTATTGACTCTCCCAAACACCATCTAACTCATGTGTTTCATGAAAACACCTACTACTTGGCCTACAAGTTCTTATAAACCGAGAAGGGACAAATGAGCTCACAAATCTTAAACCAAGATAACTTGAGTCTTCAAACTCTGTGAGGGCTTGGCAAACATCTATTGACTATCCCAAACTCCATCTAACTCATGTGTTTCATGAAAACACCTACTATTTGGCCTAGAAGTTCTTATAAACCGAGATGGGACAAATGGGCTCACAAAACTTAAACCAAGAAAACTTGAGTCTTCAAACTCGTGAGGGCTTGGCAAACATCTATTGACTCTCCCAAACACCATCTAACTCATGTGTTTCATGAAAACACCTACTACTTGGCCTAGAAGTTCTTATAAACCGAGAAGGGACAAATGAGCTCACAAATCTTAAACCAAGATAACTTGAGTCTTCAAACTCTGTGAGGGCTTGGCAAACATCTATTGACTCTCCCAAACACCATCTAACTCATGTGTTTCATGAAAACACCTACTACTTGGCCTACAAGTTCTTATAAACCGAGAAGGGACAAATGAGCTCCCAAATCTTAAACCAAGATAACTTGAGTCTTCAAACTCTGTGAGGGCTTGGCAAACATCTATTGACTATCCCAAACTCCATCTAACTCATGTGTTTCATGAAAACACCTACTACTTGGCCTAGAAGTTCTTATAAACCGAGATGGGACAAATGGGCTCACAAATCTTAAACCAAGAAAACTTGAGTTTTCAAACTCTGTGAGGGCTTGGCAAACATCTATTGACTCTCCCAAACACCATCTAACTCATGTGTTTCATGAAAACACCTACTACTTGGCCTACAAGTTCTTATAAACCGAGAAGGGACAAATGAGCTCCCAAATCTTAAACCAAGATAACTTGAGTCTTCAAACTCTGTGAGGGCTTGGCAAACATCTATTGACTATCCCAAACTCCATCTAACTCATGTGTTTCATGAAAACACCTACTACTTGGCCTAGAAGTTCTTATAAACCGAGATGGGACAAATGGGCTCACAAATCTTAAACCAAGATAACTTGAGTCTTCAAACATCGTGAGGGCTTGGCAAACATCTATTGACTCTCGCAAACACCATCTAACTCATGTGTTTCATGAAAACACCTACTACTTGGCCTACAAGTTCTTATAAACCGAGAAGGGACAAATGAGCTCACAAATCTTAAACCAAGATAACTTGAGTCTTCAAACTCTGTGAGGGCTTGGCAAACATCTATTGACTATCCCAAACTCCATCTAACTCATGTGTTTCATGAAAACACCTACTATTTGGCCTAGAAGTTCTTATAAACCGAGATGGGACAAATGGGCTCACAAAACTTAAACCAAGAAAACTTGAGTCTTCAAACTCTGTGAGGGCTTGGCAAACATCTATTGACTCTCCCAAACACCATCTAACTCATGTGTTTCATGAAAACACCTACTACTTGGCCTAGAAGTTCTTATAAACCGAGAAGGGACAAATGAGCTCACAAATCTTAAACCAAGATAACTTGAGTCTTCAAACTCTGTGAGGGCTTGGCAAACATCTATTGACTATCCCAAACTCCATCTAACTCATGTGTTTCATGAAAACACCTACTACTTGGCCTAGAAGTTCTTATAAACCGAGATGGGACAAATGGGCTCACAAAACTTAAACCAAGAAAACTTGAGTCTTCAAACTCTGTGAGGGCTTGGCAAACATCTATTGACTATCCCAAACTCCATCTAACTCATGTGTTTCATGAAAACACCTACTACTTGGCCTAGAAGTTCTTATAAACCGAGAAGGGACAAATGGGCTCACAAATCTTAAACCAAGATAACTTGAGTCTTCAAACTCTGTGAGGGCTTGGCAAACATCTATTGACTCTCCCAAACACCATCTAACTCATGTGTTTCATGAAAACACCTACTACTTGGCCTACAAGTTCTTATAATCCGAGAAGGGACAAATGAGCTCACAAATCTTAAACCAAGATAACTTGAGTCTTCAAACTCTGTGAGGGCTTGGCAAACATCTATTGACTCTCCCAAACACCATCTAACTCATGTGTTTCATGAAAACACCTACTACTTGGCCTAGAAGTTCTTATAATCTAAGATCAATCGAGAAGGAACAAATGGGCTTACAACTCTTAAACCAAGATAACTTGAGTCTTCAAACACCGTGAGGGCTTGGCAAACATCTATTGACTCTCCCAAACACCATCTAACTCATGTGTTTCATGAAATCACCTACTACTTGGCCTACAAGTTCTTATAAACCGAGAAGGGACAAATGGGCTCACAAATCTTAAACCAAGATAACTTGAGTCTTCAAACACCGTGAGGGCTTGGCAAACATCTATTGACTCTCCCAAACACCATCTAACACATGTGTTTCATGAAATCACCTACTACTTGGCCAAGAAGTTCTTATAATCTAAGATCAATCGAGAAGGAACAAATGGGGTTACAACTCTTAAACCAGGATAACTTGAGTCGTCAAACACCGTGAGGGCTTGGCAAACATCTATTGACTCTCCCAAACACCATCTAACTCATGTGTTTCATGAAAACACCTACTACTTGGCCTACAAGTTCTTATAAACCGAGAAGGGACAAATGAGCTCCCAAATCTTAAACCAAGATAACTTGAGTCTTCAAACTCTGTGAGGGCTTGGCAAACATCTATTGACTATCCCAAACTCCATCTAACTCATGTGTTTCATGAAAACACCTACGACTTGGCCTAGAAGTTCTTATAAACCGAGATGGGACAAATGGGCTCACAAATCTTAAACCAAGAAAACTTGAGTTTTCAAACTCTGTGAGGGCTTTGCAAACATCTATTGACTATCCCAAACTCCATCTAACTCATGTGTTTCATGAAAACACCTACTACTTGGCCTACAAGTTCTTATAAACCGAGAAGGGACAAATGGGCTCACAAATCTTAAACCAAGATAACTTGAGTCTTCAAACACCGTGAGGGCTTGGCAAACATCTATTGATTCTCCAAAACACCATCTAACTCATGAGTTTCATGAAATCACCTACTACTTGGCCAAGAAGTTCTTATAATCTAAGATCAATCGAGAAGGAACAAATGGGGTTACAACTCTTAAACCAAGATAACTTGAGACTTCAAACTCTGGGAGGGCTTGGCAAACATCTATTGACTCTCCCAAACACCCTCTAACTCATGTGTTTCATGAAAACACCTACTACTTGGCCAAGAAGTTCTTATAATCCAAGATCAAACGAGAAGGAACAAATGGGGTTACAACTCTTAAACCAAGATCACTTGACTCTTCAAACACCGTGAGGGCTTGGCAAACATCTATTGACTCTCCCAAACACCATCTAACTCATGTGTTTCATGAAAACACCTACTACTTGGCCTAGAAGTTCTTATAATCTAAGATCAATCGAGAAGGAACAAATGGGGTTACAACTCTTAAACCAAGATAACTTGAGTCTTCAAACACCGTGAGGGCTTGGCAAACATCTATTGACTCTCCCAAACACCATCTAACTCATGTGTTTTATGAAATCACCTACTACTTGGCCTACAAGTTCTTATAAACCGAGAAGGGACAAATGGGCTCACAAATCTTAAACCAAGATAACTTGAGTCTTCAAACTCTGTGAGGGCTTGGCAAACATCTATTGACTCTCCCAAACACCATCTAACTCATGTGTTTCATGAAAACACCTACTACTTGGCCTAGAAGTTCTTATAATCTAAGATCAATCGAGAAGGAACAAATGGGGTTACAACTCTTAAACCAAGATAACTTGAGACTTCAAACTCTGGGAGGGCTTGGCAAAGATCTATTGACTCTCCCAAACACCCTCTAACTCATGTGTTTCATGAAAACACCTACTACTTGGCCAAGAAGTTCTTATAATCCAAGATCAAACGAGAAGGAACAAATGGGGTTACAACTCTTAAACCAAGATAACTTGAGTCTTCAAACACCGTGAGGGCTTGGCAAACATCTATTGACTCTCCCAAACACCATCTAACTCATCTGTTTCATGAAAACACCTACTACTTGGCCTACAAGTTCTTATAAACCGAGAAGGGACAAATGGGCTCACAAATCTTAAACCAAGATAACTTGAGTCTTCAAACTCTGTGAGGGCTTGGCAAACATATATTGACTCTCCCAAACACCATCTAACTCATGTGTTTCATGAAAACACCTACTAATTGGCCTAGAAGTTCTTATAAACCGAGATGGGACAAATGGGCTCACAAATCTTAAACCAAGATAACTTGAGTCTTCAAACATCGTGAGGGCTTGGCAAACATCTATTGACTCTCCCAAACACCATCTAACTCATGTGTTTCATGAAAACACCTACTACTTGGCCTACAAGTTCTTATAAACCGAGAAGGGACAAATGAGCTCACAAATCTTAAACCAAGATAACTTGAGTCTTCAAACTACGTGAGGGCTTGGCAAACATCTATTGACTATCCCAAACTCCATCTAACTCATGTGTTTCATGAAAACACCTACTATTTGGCCTAGAAGTTCTTATAAACCGAGATGGGACAAATGGGCTCACAAAACTTAAACCAAGAAAACTTGAGTCTTCAAACTCTGTGAGGGCTTGGCAAACATCTATTGACTCTCCCAAACACCATCTAACTCATGTGTTTCATGAAAACACCTACTACTTGGCCTAGAAGTTCTTATAAGCCGAGCACGTAAAAATGAGCTCACAAATCTTAAACCAAGATAACTTGAGTCTTCAAACTCCGTGAGGGCTTGGCAAACATCTATTGACTCTCCCAAACACCATCTAACTCATGTGTTTCATGAAAACACCTACTACTTGGCCTACAAGTTCTTATAAACCGAGAAGGGACAAATGAGCTCCCAAATCTTAAACCAAGATAACTTGAGTCTTCAAACTCTGTGAGGGCTTGGCAAACATCTATTGACTATCCCAAACTCCATCTAACTCATGTGTTTCATGAAAACACCTACTACTTGGCCTAGAAGTTCTTATAAACCGAGATGGGACAAATGGGCTCACAAATCTTAAACCAAGAAAACTTGAGTTTTCAAACTCTGTGAGGGCTTGGCAAACATCTATTGACTCTCCCAAACACCATCTAACTCATGTGTTTCATGAAAACACCTACTACTTGGCCTACAAGTTCTTATAAACCGAGAAGGGACAAATGAGCTCCCAAATCTTAAACCAAGATAACTTGAGTCTTCAAACTCTGTGAGGGCTTGGCAAACATCTATTGACTATCCCAAACTCCATCTAACTCATGTGTTTCATGAAAACACCTACTACTTGGCCTAGAAGTTCTTATAAACCGAGATGGGACAAATGGGCTCACAAATCTTAAACCAAGATAACTTGAGTCTTCAAACTCTGTGAGGGCTTGGCAAACATCTATTGACTCTCCCAAACACCATCTAACTCATGTGTTTCATGAAAACACCTACTACTTGGCCTACAAGTTCTTATAAACCGAGAAGGGACAAATGAGCTCACAAATCTTAAACCAAGATAACTTGAGTCTTCAAACTCTGTGAGGGCTTGGCAAACATCTATTGACTATCCCAAACTCCATCTAACTCATGTGTTTCATGAAAACACCTACTATTTGGCCTAGAAGTTCTTATAAACCGAGATGGGACAAATGGGCTCACAAAACTTAAACCAAGAAAACTTGAGTCTTCAAACTCTGTGAGGGCTTGGCAAACATCTATTGACTCTCCCAAACACCATCTAACTCATGTGTTTCATGAAAACACCTACTACTTGGCCTAGAAGTTCTTATAAACCGAGAAGGGACAAATGAGCTCACAAATCTTAAACCAAGATAACTTGAGTCTTCAAACTCTGTGAGGGCTTGGCAAACATCTATTGACTATCCCAAACTCCATCTAACTCATGTGTTTCATGAAAACACCTACTACTTGGCCTAGAAGTTCTTATAAACCGAGATGGGACAAATGGGCTCACAAAACTTAAACCAAGAAAACTTGAGTCTTCAAACTCTGTGAGGGCTTGGCAAACATCTATTGACTATCCCAAACTCCATCTAACTCATGTGTTTCATGAAAACACCTACTACTTGGCCTAGAAGTTCTTATAAACCGAGAAGGGACAAATGGGCTCACAAATCTTAAACCAAGATAACTTGAGTCTTCAAACTCTGTGAGGGCTTGGCAAACATCTATTGACTCTCCCAAACACCATCTAACTCATGTGTTTCATGAAAACACCTACTACTTGGCCTACAAGTTCTTATAATCCGAGAAGGGACAAATGAGCTCACAAATCTTAAACCAAGATAACTTGAGTCTTCAAACTCTGTGAGGGCTTGGCAAACATCTATTGACTCTCCCAAACACCATCTAACTCATGTGTTTCATGAAAACACCTACTACTTGGCCTAGAAGTTCTTATAATCTAAGATCAATCGAGAAGGAACAAATGGGGTTACAACTCTTAAACCAAGATAACTTGAGTCTTCAAACACCGTGAGGGCTTGGCAAACATCTATTGACTCTCCCAAACACCATCTAACTCATGTGTTTCATGAAATCACCTACTACTTGGCCTACAAGTTCTTATAAACCGAGAAGGGACAAATGGGCTCACAAATCTTAAACCAAGATAACTTGAGTCTTCAAACACCGTGAGGGCTTGGCAAACATCTATTGACTCTCCCAAACACCATCTAACACATGTGTTTCATGAAATCACCTACTACTTGGCCAAGAAGTTCTTATAATCTAAGATCAATCGAGAAGGAACAAATGGGGTTACAACTCTTAAACCAGGATAACTTGAGTCTTCAAACACCGTGAGGGCTTGGCAAACATCTATTGACTCTCCCAAACACCATCTAACTCATGTGTTTCATGAAAACACCTACTACTTGGCCTACAAGTTCTTATAAACCGAGAAGGGACAAATGAGCTCCCAAATCTTAAACCAAGATAACTTGAGTCTTCAAACTCTGTGAGGGCTTGGCAAACATCTATTGACTATCCCAAACTCCATCTAACTCATGTGTTTCATGAAAACACCTACGACTTGGCCTAGAAGTTCTTATAAACCGAGATGGGACAAATGGGCTCACAAATCTTAAACCAAGAAAACTTGAGTTTTCAAACTCTGTGAGGGCTTTGCAAACATCTATTGACTATCCCAAACTCCATCTAACTCATGTGTTTCATGAAAACACCTACTACTTGGCCTACAAGTTCTTATAAACCGAGAAGGGACAAATGGGCTCACAAATCTTAAACCAAGATAACTTGAGTCTTCAAACACCGTGAGGGCTTGGCAAACATCTATTGATTCTCCAAAACACCATCTAACTCATGAGTTTCATGAAATCACCTACTACTTGGCCAAGAAGTTCTTATAATCTAAGATCAATCGAGAAGGAACAAATGGGGTTACAACTCTTAAACCAAGATAACTTGAGACTTCAAACTCTGGGAGGGCTTGGCAAACATCTATTGACTCTCCCAAACACCCTCTAACTCATGTGTTTCATGAAAACACCTACTACTTGGCCAAGAAGTTCTTATAATCCAAGATCAAACGAGAAGGAACAAATGGGGTTACAACTCTTAAACCAAGATCACTTGACTCTTCAAACACCGTGAGGGCTTGGCAAACATCTATTGACTCTCCCAAACACCATCTAACTCATGTGTTTCATGAAAACACCTACTACTTGGCCTAGAAGTTCTTATAATCTAAGATCAATCGAGAAGGAACAAATGGGGTTACAACTCTTAAACCAAGATAACTTGAGTCTTCAAACACCGTGAGGGCTTGGCAAACATCTATTGACTCTCCCAAACACCATCTAACTCATGTGTTTTATGAAATCACCTACTACTTGGCCTACAAGTTCTTATAAACCGAGAAGGGACAAATGGGCTCACAAATCTTAAACCAAGATAACTTGAGTCTTCAAACACCGTGAGGGCTTGGCAAACATCTATTGACTCACCCAAACACCATCTAACACATGTGTTTCATGAAATCACCTACTACTTGGCCAAGAAGTTCTTATAATCTAAGATCAATCGAGAAGGAACAAATGGGGTTACAACTCTTAAACCAGGATAACTTGAGTCTTCAAACACCGTGAGGGCTTGGCAAACATCTATTGACTCTCCCAAACACCATCTAACTCATGTGTTTCATGAAAACACCTACTACTTGGCCTACAAGTTCTTTTAAACCGAGAAGGGACAAATGGGCTCACAAATCTTAAACCAAGATAACTTGAGTCTTCAAACTCTGTGAGGGCTTGGCAAACATCTATTGACTCTCCCAAACACCATCTAACTCATGTGTTTCATGAAAACACCTACTACTTGGCCTACAAGTTCTTATAATCCGAGAAGGGACAAATGAGCTCACAAATCTTAAACCAAGATAACTTGAGTCTTCAAACTCTGTGAGGGCTTGGCAAACATCTATTGACTCTCCCAAACACCATCTAACTCATGTGTTTCATGAAAACACCTACTACTTGGCCTACAAGTTCTTATAATCTAAGATCAATCGAGAAGGAACAAATGGGGTTACAACTCTTAAACCAAGATAACTTGAGTCTTCAAACACCGTGAGGGCTTGGCAAACATCTATTGACTCTCCCAAACACCATCTAACTCATGTGTTTCATGAAATCACCTACTACTTGGCCTACAAGTTCTTATAAACCGAGAAGGGACAAATGGGCTCACAAATCTTAAACCAAGATAACTTGAGTCTTCAAACACCGTGAGGGCTTGGCAAACATCTATTGACTCTCCCAAACACCATCTAACACATGTGTTTCATGAAATCACCTACTACTTGGCCAAGAAGTTCTTATAATCTAAGATCAATCGAGAAGGAACAAATGGGGTTACAACTCTTAAACCAGGATAACTTGAGTCTTCAAACACCGTGAGGGCTTGGCAAACATCTATTGACTCTCCCAAACACCATCTAACTCATGTGTTTCATGAAAACACCTACTACTTGGCCTACAAGTTCTTATAAACCGAGAAGGGACAAATGAGCTCCCAAATCTTAAACCAAGATAACTTGAGTCTTCAAACTCTGTGAGGGCTTGGCAAACATCTATTGACTATCCCAAACTCCATCTAACTCATGTGTTTCATGAAAACACCTACGACTTGGCCTAGAAGTTCTTATAAACCGAGATGGGACAAATGGGCTCACAAATCTTAAACCAAGAAAACTTGAGTTTTCAAACTCTGTGAGGGCTTTGCAAACATCTATTGACTATCCCAAACTCCATCTAACTCATGTGTTTCATGAAAACACCTACTACTTGGCCTACAAGTTCTTATAAACCGAGAAGGGACAAATGGGCTCACAAATCTTAAACCAAGAAAACTTGAGTTTTCAAACTCTGTGAGGGCTTTGCAAACATCTATTGACTATCCCAAACTCCATCTAACTCATGTGTTTCATGAAAACACCTACTACTTGGCCTACAAGTTCTTATAAACCGAGAAGGGACAAATGGGCTCACAAATCTTAAACCAAGATAACTGGAGTCTTCAAACACCGTGAGGGCTTGGCAAACATCTATTGATTCTCCAAAACACCATCTAACTCATGAGTTTCATGAAATCACCTACTACTTGGCCAAGAAGTTCTTATAATCTAAGATCAATCGAGAAGGAACAAATGGGGTTACAACTCTTAAACCAAGATAACTTGAGACTTCAAACTCTGGGAGGGCTTGGCAAACATCTATTGACTCTCCCAAACACCCTCTAACTCATGTGTTTCATGAAAACACCTACTACTTGGCCAAGAAGTTCTTATAATCCAAGATCAAACGAGAAGGAACAAATGGGGTTACAACTCTTAAACCAAGATCACTTGAGTCTTCAAACAACGTGAGGGCTTGGCAAACATCTATTGACTCTCCCAAACACCATCTAACTCATGTGTTTCATGAAAACACCTACTACTTGGCCTAGAAGTTCTTATAATCTAAAATCAATCGAGAAGGAACAAATGGGGTTACAACTCTTAAACCAAGATAACTTGAGTCTTCAAACACCGTGAGGGCTTGGCAAACATCTATTGACTCTCCCAAACACCATCTAACTCATGTGTTTTATGAAATCACCTACTACTTGGCCTACAAGTTCTTATAAACCGAGAAGGGACAAATGGGCTCACAAATCTTAAACCAAGATAACTTGAGTCTTCAAACACCGTGAGGGCTTGGCAAACATCTATTGACTCACCCAAACACCATCTAACACATGTGTTTCATGAAATCACCTACTACTTGGCCAAGAAGTTCTTATAATCTAAGATCAATCGAGAAGGAACAAATGGGGTTACAACTCTTAAACCAGGATAACTTGAGTCTTCAAACACCGTGAGGGCTTGGCAAACATCTATTGACTCTCCCAAACACCATCTAACTCATGTGTTTCATGAAAACACCTACTACTTGGCCTACAAGTTCTTTTAAACCGAGAAGGGACAAATGGGCTCACAAATCTTAAACCAAGATAACTTGAGTCTTCAAACTCTGTGAGGGCTTGGCAAACATCTATTGACTCTCCCAAACACCATCTAACTCATGTGTTTCATGAAAACACCTACTACTTGGCCTACAAGTTCTTATAATCCGAGAAGGGACAAATGAGCTCACAAATCTTAAACCAAGATAACTTGAGTCTTCAAACTCTGTGAGGGCTTGGCAAACATCTATTGACTCTCCCAAACACCATCTAACTCATGTGTTTCATGAAAACACCTACTACTTGGCCTAGAAGTTCTTATAATCTAAGATCAATCGAGAAGGAACAAATGGGGTTACAACTCTTAAACCAAGATAACTTGAGTCTTCAAACACCGTGAGGGCTTGGCAAACATCTATTGACTCTCCCAAACACCATCTAACTCATGTGTTTCATGAAATCACCTACTACTTGGCCTACAAGTTCTTATAAACCGAGAAGGGACAAATGGGCTCACAAATCTTAAACCAAGATAACTTGAGTCTTCAAACACCGTGAGGGCTTGGCAAACATCTATTGACTCACCCAAACACCATCTAACACATGTGTTTCATGAAATCACCTATTACTTGGCCAAGAAGTTCTTATAATCTAAGATCAATCGAGAAGGAACAAATGGGGTTACAACTCTTAAACCAGGATAACTTGAGTCTTCAAACACCGTGAGGGCTTGGCAAACATCTATTGACTCTCCCAAACACCATCTAACTCATGTGTTTCATGAAAACACCTACTACTTGGCCTACAAGTTCTTATAAACCGAGAAGGGACAAATGAGCTCCCAAATCTTAAACCAAGATAACTTGAGTCTTCAAACTCTGTGAGGGCTTGGCAAACATCTATTGACTATCCCAAACTCCATCTAACTCATGTGTTTCATGAAAACACCTACTACTTGGCCTAGAAGTTCTTATAAACCGAGATGGGACAAATGGGCTCACAAATCTTAAACCAAGAAAACTTGAGTTTTCAAACTCTGTGAGGGCTTTGCAAACATCTATTGACTATCCCAAACTCCATCTAACTCATGTGTTTCATGAAAACACCTACTACTTGGCCTAGAAGTTCTTATAAACCGAGATGGGACAAATGGGCTCACAAATCTTAAACCAAGAAAAATTGAGTCTTCAAACTCTGTGAGAGCTTGGCAAACATCTATTGACTCTCCCAAACACCATCTAACTCATGTGTTTCATGAAAACACCTACTACTTGGCCTAGAAGTTCTTATAATCTAAGATCAATCGAGAAGGAACAAATGGGGTTACAACTCTTAAACCAAGATAACTTGAGACTTCAAACTCTGGGAGGGCTTGGCAAAGATCTATTGACTCTCCCAAACACCCTCTAACTCATGTGTTTCATGAAAACACCTACTACTTGGCCAAGAAGTTCTTATAATCCAAGATCAAACGAGAAGGAACAAATGGGGTTACAACTCTTAAACCAAGATAACTTGAGTCTTCAAACACCGTGAGGGCTTGGCAAACATCTATTGACTCTCCCAAACACCATCTAACTCATCTGTTTCATGAAAACACCTACTACTTGGCCTACAAGTTCTTATAAACCGAGAAGGGACAAATGGGCTCACAAATCTTAAACCAAGATAACTTGAGTCTTCAAACTCTGTGAGGGCTTGGCAAACATATATTGACTCTCCCAAACACCATCTAACTCATGTGTTTCATGAAAACACCTACTACTTGGCCTAGAAGTTCTTATAAACCGAGATGGGACAAATGGGCTCACAAATCTTAAACCAAGATAACTTGAGTCTTCAAACTCTGTGAGGGCTTGGCAAACATCTATTGACTCTCCCAAACACCATCTAACTCATGTGTTTCATGAAAACACCTACTACTTGGCCTACAAGTTCTTATAAACCGAGAAGGGACAAATGAGCTCACAAATCTTAAACCAAGATAACTTGAGTCTTCAAACTCTGTGAGGGCTTGGCAAACATCTATTGACTATCCCAAACTCCATCTAACTCATGTGTTTCATGAAAACACCTACTACTTGGCCTAGAAGTTCTTATAAACCGAGATGGGACAAATGGGCTCACAAATCTTAAACCAAGAAAACTTGAGTCTTCAAACTCTGTGAGAGCTTGGCAAACATCTATTGACTCTCCCAAACACCATCTAACTCATGTGTTTCATGAAAACACCTACTACTTGGCCTAGAAGTTCTTATAATCTAAGATCAATCGAGAAGGAACAAATGGGGTTACAACTCTTAAACCAAGATAACTTGAGACTTCAAACTCTGGGAGGGCTTGGCAAAGATCTATTGACTCTCCCAAACACCCTCTAACTCATGTGTTTCATGAAAACACCTACTACTTGGCCAAGAAGTTCTTATAATCCAAGATCAAACGAGAAGGAACAAATGGGGTTACAACTCTTAAACCAAGATAACTTGAGTCTTCAAACACCGTGAGGGCTTGGCAAACATCTATTGACTCTCCCAAACACCATCTAACTCATCTCCGTTTCATGAAAACACCTACTACTTGGCCTACAAGTTCTTATAAACCGAGAAGGGACAAATGGGCTCACAAATCTTAAACCAAGATAACTTGAGTCTTCAAACTCGTGTGAGGGCTTGGCAAACATATATTGACTCTCCCAAACACCATCTAACTCATGTGTTTCATGAAAACACCTACTACTTGGCCTAGAAGTTCTTATAAACCGAGATGGGACAAATGGGCTCACAAATCTTAAACCAAGATAACTTGAGTCTTCAAACTACTGTGAGGGCTTGGCAAACATCTATTGACTCTCCCAAACACCATCTAACTCATGTGTTTCATGAAAACACCTACTACTTGGCCTACAAGTTCTTATAAACCGAGAAGGGACAAATGAGCTCACAAATCTTAAACCAAGATAACTTGAGTCTTCAAACTCTGTGAGGGCTTGGCAAACATCTATTGACTATCCCAAACTCCATCTAACTCATGTGTTTCATGAAAACACCTACTACGTGGCCTAGAAGTTCTTATAAAGCGAGATGGGACAAATGGGCTCACAAATCTTAAACCAAGAAAACTTGAGTCTTCAAACTGCAGCGAGGGCTTGGCAAACATCTATTGACTCTCCCAAACACCATCTAACTCATGTGTTTCATGAAAACACCTACTACTTGGCCTAGAAGTTCTTATAAACCGAGAAGGGACAAATGAGCTCACAAATCTTAAACCAAGATAACTTGAGTCTTCAAACTCTGTGAGGGCTTGGCAAACATCTATTGACTCTCCCAAACACCATCTAACTCATGTGTTTCATGAAAACACCTACTACTTGGCCTAGAAGTTCTTATAAACCGAGAAGGGACAAATGAGCTCACAAATCTTAAACCAAGATAACTTGAGTCTTCAAACACTTTGAGGGCTTGGCAAACATCTATTGACTCTCCCAAACACCATCTAACTCATGTGTTTCATGAAAACACCTACTACTTGGCCTACAAGTTCTTATAAACCGAGAAGGGACAAATGAGCTCCCAAATCTTAAACCAAGATAACTTGAGTCTTCAAACTCTGTGAGGGCTTGGCAAACATCTATTGACTATCCCAAACTCCATCTAACTCATGTGTTTCATGAAAACACCTACTACTTGGCCTAGAAGTTCTTATAAACCGAGATGGGACAAATGGGCTCACAAATCTTAAACCAAGAAAACTTGAGTTTTCAAACTCTGTGAGGGCTTTGCAAACATCTATTGACTATCCCAAACTCCATCTAACTCATGTGTTTCATGAAAACACCTACTACTTGGCCTACAAGTTCTTATAAACCGAGAAGGGACAAATGGGCTCACAAATCTTAAACCAAGATAACTTGAGTCTTCAAACTCTGTGAGGGCTTGGCAAACATCTATTGACTCTCCCAAACACCATCTAACTCATGTGTTTCATGAAAACACCTACTACTTGGCCTACTAGTTCTTATAAACCGAGAAGGGACAAATGGGCTCACAAATCTTAAACCAAGATAACTTGAGTCTTCAAACACCGTGAGGGCTTGGCAAACATCTATTGATTCTCCAAAACACCATCTAACTCATGAGTTTCATGAAATCACCTACTACTTGGCCAAGAAGTTCTCATAATCCAAGATCAAACGAGAAGGAACAAATGGGGTTACAACTCTTAAACCAAGATAACTTGAGTCTTCAAACACCGTGAGGGCTTGGCATACATCTATTGACTCTCCCAAACACCATCTAACTCATCTGTTTTCATGAAAACACCTACTACTTGGCCTACAAGTTCTTATAAACCGAGAAGGGACAAATGGGCTCACAAATCTTAAACCAAGATAACTTGAGTCTTCAAAAACTGTGAGGGCTTGGCAAACATCTATTGACTCTCCCAAACACCATCTAACTCATGTGTTTCATGAAAACACCTACTACTTGGCCTACAAGTTCTTATAAACCGAGAAGGGACAAATGAGCTCACAAATCTTAAACCAAGGTAACTTGAGTCTTCAAACTCTGTGAGGGCTTGGCAAACATCTATTGACTATCCCAAACTCCATCTAACTCATGTGTTTCATGAAAACACCTACTACTTGGCCTAGAAGTTCTTATAAACCGAGATGGGACAAATGGGCTCAAGAATCTTAAACCAAGAAAACTTGAGTTTTCAAACTCTGTGAGGGCTTTGCAAACATCTATTGACTATCCCAAACTCCATCTAACTCATGTGTTTCATGAAAACACCTACTACTTGGCCTACATGTTCTTATAAACCGAGAAGGGACAAATGGGCTCACAAATCTTAAACCAAGATAACTTGAGTCTTCAAACTCTGTGAGGGCTTGGCAAACATCTATTGACTATCCTAAACTCCATCTAACTCATGTGTTTCATGAAAACTCCTACTACTTGGCCTAGAAGTTCTTATAAACCGAGATGGGACAAATGGGCTCACAAATCTTAAACCAAGAAAACTTGAGTCTTCAAATTCTGTGAGGGCTTGGCAAACATCTATTGACTCTCCCAAACACCATCTAACTCATGTGTTTCATGAAAACACCTACTACTTGGCCTAGAAGTTCTTATAATCTAAGATCAATCGAGAAGGAACAAATGGGGTTACAACTCTTAAACCAAGATAACTTGAGTCTTCAAATTCTGTGAGGGCTTGGCAAACATCTATTGACTCTCCCAAACACCATCTAACTCATGTGTTTCATGAAAACACCTACTACTTGGCCTAGAAGTTCTTATAAACCGAGAAGGGACAAATGGGCTCACAAATCTTAAACCAAGAAAACTTGAGTTTTCAAACTCTGTGAGGGCTTGGCAAACATCTATTGACTATCCCAAACACCATCTAACTCATGTGTTTCATGAAAACACCTACTACTTGGCCTAGAAGTTCTTATAATCTAAGATCAATCGAGAAGGAACAAATGGGGTTACAACTCTTAAACCAAGATAACTTGAGTCTTCAAATTCTGTGAGGGCTTGGCAAACATCTATTGACTCTCCCAAACACCATCTAACTCATGTGTTTCATGAAAACACCTACTACTTGGCCTAGAAGTTCTTATAATCTAAGATCAATCGAGAAGGGACAAATGAGCTCACAAATCTTAAACCAAGATAACTTGAGTCTTCAAACTCTGTGAGGGCTTGGCAAACATCTATTGACTATCCCAAACTCCATCTAACTCATGTGTTTCATGAAAACACCTACTACTTGGCCTACATGTTCTTATAAACCGAGAAGGGACAAATGGGCTCACAAATCTTAAACCAAGATAACTTGAGTCTTCAAACTCTGTGAGGGCTTGGCAAACATCTATTGACTCTCCCAAACACCATCTAATTCATGTGTTTCATGAAAACACCTACTACTTGGCCTACAAGTTCTTATAAACCGAGAAGGGACAAATGAGCTCACAAATCTTAAACCAAGAAAACTTGAGTCTTCAAACTCTGTGAGGGCTTGGCAAACATCTATTGACTATCCTAAACTCCATCTAACTCATGTGTTTCATGAAAACTCCTACTACTTGGCCTAGAAGTTCTTATAAACCGAGATGGGACAAATGGGCTCACAAATCTTAAACCAAGAAAACTTGAGTCTTCAAATTCTGTGAGGGCTTGGCAAACATCTATTGACTCTCCCAAACACCCTCTAACTCATGTGTTTCATGAAAACACCTACTACTTGGCCTAGAAGTTCTTATAAACCGAGAAGGGACAAATGGGCTCACAAATCTTAAACCAAGAAAACTTGAGTCTTCAAACTCTGTGAGGGCTTGACAAACATCTATTGACTCTCCCAAACACCATCTAACTCATGTGTTTCATGAAAACACCTACTACTTGGCCTAGAAGTTCTTATAATCCAAGATCAATCGAGAAGGAACAAATGGGGTTACAACTCTTAAACCAAGATAACTTGAGTCTTCAAACACCGTGAGAGCTTGGCAAACATCTATTGACTCTCCCAAACACCATCTAACTCATGTGTTTCATGAAATCACCTACTACTTGGCCTACAAGTTCTTATAAACCGAGAAGGGACAAATGGGCTCACAAATCTTAAACCAAGATAACTTGAGTCTTCAAACTGCAGGAGGGCTTGGCAAAGATCTATTGACTCTCCCAAACACCCTCTAACTCATGTGTTTCATGAAAACACCTACTACTTGGCCTAGAAGTTCTTATAATCTAAGATCAATCGAGAAGGAACAAATGGGGTTACAACTCTTAAACCAAGATAACTTGAGTCTTGAAACACCGTGAGGGCTTGGCAAACATCTATTGACTCTCCCAAACACCATCTAACTCATCTGTTTCATGAAAACACCTACTACTTGGCCTACAAGTTCTTATAAACCGAGAAGGGACAAATGGGCTCAGAAATCTTAAACCAAGATAACTTGAGTCTTCAAACTCTGTGAGGGCTTGGCAAACATCTATTGACTCTCCCAAACACCATCTAACTCATGTGTTTCATGAAAACACCTACTACTTGGCCTACAAGTTCTTATATTCCAAGATCAACCGAGAAGGAACAAATGGGGTTACAACTCTTAAACCAAGATAACTTGAGTCTTCAAACACCGTGAGGGCTTGGCAAACATCTATTGACTCTCCCAAACACCCTCTAACTCATGTGTTTCATGAAAACACCTACTACTTGGCCTAGAAGTTCTTATAAACCGAGAAGGGACAAATGGGCTCACAAATCTTAAACCAAGAAAACTTGAGTCTTCAAACTCTGTGAGGGCTTGACAAACATCTATTGACTCTCCCAAACACCATCTAACTCATGTGTTTCATGAAAACACCTACTACTTGGCCTAGAAGTTCTTATAATCCAAGATCAACCGAGAAGGAACAAATGGGCTTACAACTCTTAAACCAAGATAACTTGAGAATTCAAACTCTGGGAGGGCTTGGCAAACATCTATTGACTCTCCCAAACACCCTCTAACTCATGTGTTTCATGAAAACACCTTCTACTTGGCCTATAAGTTCTTATAATCCAAGATCAACCGAGAAGGAACAAATGGGGTTACAACTCTTAAACCAAGATAACTTGAGTCTTCAAACACCGTGAGGGCTTGGCAAAATCTATTGATTCTCCCAAACACCATCTAATTCATGTGTTTCATGAAATCACCTACTACTTGGCCAAGAAGTTCTTATAATCCAAGATCAACCGACATGGAACAAATTGGGTTACAACTCTTAAACCAAGATAACTTCAGTCTTCAAAAACCGTGAGGGCTTGGCAAACATCTATTGACTCTCCCAAACACCATCTAACTCATGTGTTTCATGAAAACACCTACTACTTGGCCTACAAGTTCTTATAAACCGAGAAGGGACAAATGAGCTCACAAATCTTAAACCAAGATAACTTGAGTCTTCAAACTCTGTGAGGGCTTGGCAAACATCTATTGACTATCCCAAACTCCATCTAACTCATGTGTTTCATGAAAACACCTACTACTTGGCCTAGAAGTTCTTATAATCCAAGATCAACCGAGAAGGAACAAATGGGCTTACAACTCTTAAACCAAGATAACTTGAGACTTCAAACACTCGGAGGGCTTGGCAAAGATCTATTGACTTTCCCAAACACCCTCTAACTCATGAGTTTCATGAAAAAACCTTCTACTTGGCCTATAAGTTCTTATAATCCAAGATCAACCGAGAAGGAACAAATGGGGTTACAACTCTTAAACCAAGATAACTTGAGTCTTCAAACACCGTGAGGGCTTGGCAAACTTCTATTGATTCTCCCAAACACCATCTAACTCATGTGTTTCCTGAAATCACCTACTACTTGGCCAAGAAGTTGTTATAATCCAAGATCAGCCGAGATGGACCAAATGGGTTTACAACTCTTAAACCAAGATAACTTGAGTCTTCAAACACCGTGAGGGCTTGGCAAACATCTATTGACTCTCCCAAACACCATCTAACTCATGTGTTTCATGAAAACACCTACTACTTGGCCTACAAGTTCTTATAAACCGAGAAGGGACAAATGAGCTCACAAATCTTAAACCAAGATAACTTCGAGTCTTCAAACTCTGTGAGGCCTTGGCAAACATCTATTGACTATCCCAAACTCCATCTAACTCATGTGTTTCATGAAAACACCTACTACTTGGCCTAGAAGTTCTTATAAACCGAGATGGGACAAATGGGCTCACAAATCTTAAACCAAGAAAACTTGAGTTTTCAAACTCTGTGAGGGCTTTGCAAACATC